>JAOUWY010000032.1:25642343-25656671 GCA_025728095.1 Prietella phreatophila
ATGGAGTGGTTGCAGTGTTTGTAAATAATAGATGGTTTAATCAAGGACATGTTACTGTGAAGGAACATCACTGTTGCCATAATGTTGAATTACTGGCTGTTGGTTTACATTTGTATTATATACCGAGGGAATTCACAGTTGCCATTATGTTTACTGTTTATATCCCACTGGCAGTCGACACAGAAGCAGCGTGTGAGGTCATACACTCTGCTATCACAAGACTCCAAATTCGGCATCCGAACTCTTTTGTTGTCATTTCAGGGAATTTTAATCATGCATTACTCCCCACTACATTACCAAAGTTCCACCAGTTTGACAACTGGTACAAGAAAGATCAGAACACTGGATCTCCTGTATGCAAGTGTACATACACTTCCTCTGCTCTGCCCCCACTCGGAAGGTCTGACCACAACCTGGTTCTGCTGACACACATACAGACCAGTTGTCTTAAGGCAATCTGTGACAAAGAAGACCATAAAATGATGGTCACAAGAGGTAGGAAAGGCTCTGAAGTTCTGCTTTGAGATTACAGCCTGGGAAGTGCTATGTGACCTGGCTGGGGAAGACATTAACAACATGAAGGACTGCATAACGGACTATACCAATTTCTGCACAGACATAGTTCCTGTCAGGAGGGTTTTAATAATAACAAACCCTGGATCACCAAGGATTGAAGGAACTATTGAACAAAAAGAAACAGGCTGTCAGGAAGAAGGACAAAGAACAGCTCGGTAGGATGGAGAAAGGAGTTGAAGGCGAGACTGAGGGAGAACAAGAAGCCGACAGAAGGAAGCTGGAGAGTAGGCTTCAGCAGAACAAAGAAAAGGAGGTTTGGGCAAAAGCTTCATGGCAAAACCAAAACCTGTGGGGGGCAACCTAGAAAGTGCCAATGAGCTGAATTTGTTCAATAAGTTCAGCATGATGCACTCTCACATTATCTCCTCCATTCCCTCACCACCACTCTTTCCTAACTCCCCCAAATCAAGATCAAACATCCTTTCCCACCCAGTCATCCGCACCAATTCTTCCCTGCTCATCTCAGAACCACTCACCCCACCTCATCACACAGTCCTTCTTCAGAGGACTCACACCTCTATCTTCCTCAATCACCCCCCCATCCCCCATCCTTCCTGGTTCCAGTTCCGAAGAAAACAACTACTTCTACCCTGAATGATTATAGATCAGTAGCCCTCACATCACATGAAGGTCCTGGAGAAACTGATGCTGTTCTATCCAAGACCACAAGTCAGTTCCTTGCTGGACCCCCTGCAGTTTGCTTACCAGCCACAGGTACACGTGGATGATGTGGTCATATATCTAATTCAAAGAGCACACTCCGCTTTGGACTACAACACAACCACAATGACGATCACTTTCTTTGATTTCCTGAGAGCATTTAACACCATCCAACATCTTCTGATGAGAGGTAAGATGAGAAGAATGCAGATAGATATGTCCATGATCTCCTTGGTCACAGACTACCCATCAGACAGACCCCAGTTTGTGTGGTTGGGAGCCTGTCTGTCTGAGTGCCTGCTGAGCAGCACTGGAATACCACAGGGAACTGTGCTCTCCCCCTTCCTCTTCACCCTATACATCACAGACTTTAGGAACAAGTCAGATCTCCACCATCTTCAGAAATTTTCTGATGACTCTGCGGTGGTCACATGCATAAGGGATGTACAGGAAGGAGTACAGTGACCTGGTCAACAACTTTGTTGAGAGGTGTGGGAAGGAATCATCTGCTCCTCAATGTGGCCAAGACCAAGTAGTAGTGGTGAACTACAGGAGGAAGAGGACCACAACCAACACCATTACCATCATAGATCAGGACATTGAACAGGTTGACACCTACAGATACCTTGGTGTCCATCTTTACAACAAGCTGGAAGGTCAACTCAGAGGCTGCATACAAGAAAGGGATTAACATACTCTACTTCATGATCAAGCTCAGGTCCTTTAATGTTTGCAGCAGGATTTTAGAAATCTTCTACCAGTCTGTGGTAGCCAGTCTTCTTTGCAGCAATATGCTGAGGAGGCAGCATTACAGCTGGAGATGCAAAAAAACCTCAACAACCTGATCAAGAAAGCTGGATCGATCTTGAGCTGTGCTCTGGACAATTTCAAGGTGGTAGTGGAAAAGAGGACACACAAAATAGAAAGTAGCAGTACAGCAAGTTGTTTATACCAACTGCGATAACACTGTACAACAACTCATCATTGTGCTGGGACAGTATTTGCACTAAGCCAGTCTTAGGATAAGCTCACTGGACGAATGTCGAACTACCATTATCCATATCCAGATGAATATGTTCCACCACTTCAATGTTTTTCACAAGGTGTATAATGTCACACCCACAAAGCATGGCAAATGAGAGAGTTTAACATGATTCACAAATAGTCAGAACACAAAATTGATTAGAGCATACATTTGAGACAAAAGAATAGAAGCAAGAGTCCTGTAACAGCAAGAGTAGGTTTAGTTGAACTGGTTTCTTTTTTCAGAAAATAAAAGACATATACTTGATGAGGAAGACATGGTACTGACTGCCAATAGGGATGTAGGGAAAGCCAAACATTGCACCCTGAATTTGGACATTTAATTTTCCTTGGATTTGACAAGACATTCTAAAGCCTTTTTGTAGTTGAATTTCCCATTCAAAAGCCCCTTGATGGCAGGCAGCCAGGTGCTCTCCTTGCAACCCATTGCGAAGATCTGATTTGACCTGAAAATGAAGGTAACCACAATTAGCCAAATAAATTTAAATAAAAGGTGCATTTGGAGCACACTATACTCTTATTTTTTGTTAAGTAGAATATGCAGTTTATCATGAAGCAGAAATATATGATTTGTAGCTTTGTAGATTAAGCTAAACACTACACCTGCTTAGCAGTTATCAAATTAGCATCTTTTATTCTTCTAAAAATACAAATAGCATGTAACACATACAAATCAAATATTGTCGTAATCATACATTTAGTGCCTTCATCTTTCATCTGTAGGAATGTTTTTATCTGTTAGTCATGTACAAAGACAGAACATGGAAATGTATACAGGATCTTCGTCTTGAGGAAGGTAGGAGTTATGAATACGCAATATGACTGACAGATCTATAGCAAATCATCTGTCTGTGAATCTATCCCAGTATCTAGACATAGGGAGGGCATTATATGATACGTCATGCTTATCAGATCTATTGTTATCATAATCAATTAGTAGGCTGTTTATTTTTTTTTAATTAATCGGATGGTGGGGGACAACCTATCAGTACCATTTTTTTGTCCACAAACTGAGTGTTACAAAAATAAACTTCAGACTAAAATTTACACAAATGTTTGTCTAATTATACAAGAGTGAAAAGAACCCAATACATATAGACACACCAAAATATATATTATTAATTTAGGACTACAGTTTAATTCAATGCTTTTTATGCATGCATAAAAAATAATGCATAAATACTAGTATATAATATAAACATATATTAAGTTTATATTATATAATAGTATGCATGCATTACTTTTTATAAAAAGGTAATGTTGACAAACAGTAAAGTGAAGAAAGTCATTGTCCTAGACTCTGGGTATTAATCTAAAGCGAACGGTGTCACATTACTTGCGTATGAAGTCCTGTGCCGTCGACTAGGAAGCGGCTTATACATCCGGTTAGTAGAAAAACCACTAGTGTTGGTTTTGAGATGATATTACCTTTCATGCACTAGATGGTACCGCACACAGTGCATAGCGTAATTGTACAGTACTTCATTTGGGACACAACTTTAGTATTTACTCTCCAAAGTGTGTTTTCACAACAGAAGTAGCATAATGAGTAAATCTCCCCCGTGCCACGAGCAGACCAACTAATCACTGAGATTAGTTTACAATGATTTTCGTAATCGATTATTAGTGATTTTAATCGATTAGTTGTTGCAGCTCTAATCAGATCACACAATTTAACAAATAAGTGATGATTCTGTCTAAAGAAATGTGAAGTAAACATGTGGAAATCGATCAATATTTCTCCAAATGTACACACTTTTGGACATTGTTTGGCAAAGCCCTGTGATAAACAAATAAACAGATGCAATTGAATATGCATGTGTCATTACTTAATTCAAAATATCAATAACTGCGTTTGATTTTGCATGTTTTAGTGTATTCCTTAAAATATTTTTTAAATACTGTAACTTTTTTTAAAAATCATAAACAGTGGTCAAATATCAATGCTAGAGTCCTAAATCCTTCTAATTACTTACATTTTGTCAAGATTAAATACGATTGTCATGGTAATAGTGTGCAGTGAATGTAAACAATCAACAACTGTTAAGGTTAATGTTACTTACCTCTATGTTGCATCCTCAAAATGCCTGGGTGTCTCTGCTCTGATGCAGCCAGGTACGTCTTAGTATACACGCATACAGCGGAGGGGAGGGAAGCGGAAAGGAGCGTTTTGATTGACCGGTGGGGTTGTATCTGACTGACTTGGACAGAGAGATGCCTTGTTGAAGCAATTGCCCAAAAGAGATTTTGTTATTATGAAAAGTGTCAAAATATTTTCAGTTCATAATGAAATGGTTCATTATGTCCTACGTGGCAGGACAAGTTAAACTGTTTGAAGGAGGAGTAGCAAAAATGGCAGTTAAATTGTAAGCATTTTTAGCATGTAATTGTTACTTTGTTACCAACAGGTGATGCTGGTACAAAATTTGTTACATAGCCTCAGGTCTTGGGCTTGAAGATGTCTACCAAGTTTTGTCCATGAGCAAAGTCATTGCTGAGGTACATAATTTCCTATTTGGCAGCTTCGCTGTCAGTTTTGTTAGCTCATTACAGGCAAACACTTTGGAGTAATCAAAATTCTTTGATAACCTCTGAGAGGCTTGTTAGGAGGAGTAGCAAGCACAGATTTCAACTAAATCTGGCAGCATTTGGCCTATCTCATGCCATCATGACAGCAAGGTCATGCACTGTTTGAGATGATAGGGGCACTGAATGATTTTGTCCTTGTTTGGGAAATCCACAGACAGCTCAGTTACTGTAATCAACATGTAGGACTTTACATATCCTCAGTCAGTAACAGGTTTTCCTTGTCTGACAATCTCCAATGAGCCAGCAAGGCTGGTAGCATTCAGGTTTCTAGTTGCCCCTGTCCATGCTTGCAGTTTACGTTCCTTCAGCTTTTGCCCATTGGGTACTTTGGTACAAAAGCTGCATTGTGCATTTCAAAATGTCTCTTAACATGTGATTTTTTTTTTAAACGAGGCAACATGGTCTGTGCAAATCAGACACAGCAGAGCACCAGAGCTGTCAAAAAAGGCATATGTTTAAGTCCAGTCACTTTGAAATTTTCTATGCTCCTCTGAATACTTCCTTTTCGCCATCTCCACAAACTAGCTAGGTAGCGGCTTGAATCTGAGTGAGAGAGGTTACCATAGAAACATAAGTGGTTTACCATTGACTGGCGTCATGACACTCGCGCATAGCACTGAACACATACACTGGCTGGAACAACTTCAAATATACTATAGTAAACTGACTTCTCATTAACTTCAGGCTGTACAAGAAAGGAATTGTAGTTAACTTTGCATTTTCTGCAGGAAACTGATCTCTAGTGATGTATTTTAATAATCATTTGTTGGTAAAGGGTGAGACACCTGGTGAGCCACATGATTTTTGTCAAAGTGTGGCTCACAAGCCATAGGTTCCCAACCACTGGCATATGACCTCAGAAATTTTGAGTGAACAAACAGAAGCATGGCAGACACCAAGTTTGACCGACTATTGCATAATTGGTATCACTGTTCATGGCATGACTCACAAAATCCATCAAGCCCACCATCATTACAATAGGCAAAATTATTCAAAAGCTATTAGACTTTTAAAAATTTTTCATTTGTACTTTTTGACCACAAAGTGGCACTTTCTTGAAACTTCTTGAGTACCTTCAAAGCATGGTGCCGATTACACAGAGTTTTGTAATGGCCAATGCGTTCGTAAAATATAACATTTTACTACAAAATTTGAAATGGCTGATACTCAAAATGGCCAACATGGAAAAATCGGTACCATTCGACTTTGTATACCATACCAAATGCAATGAGAAATCTCGGACGTTGCAAGCAAAATTATTCATTTTTCATATCTCATGACCACTAGGTGTCACTGCACTCTAACTGTTCAGGTACCCTCGGACCATGCTTGTGATGACGGATACCAAGTTGTGTCTAGACATGCCAAACTATTTCAGAGATACAGCCTCACATCCATTTTGGCATGCTCTTCATGGAATTCACTGATGTGCTATACAAGAACAGTCTCAAAAAGCTTTTGAAGATGATCTGAATAAATTTTCGTGAAAATCAAATGATCCGCCTAGGAGTTCGAAAGAGTAGGTTTTTCTGAAAATTCTAAATGGCAGAAAATCATCTTGAGCCAAGGAATTATAGGGAAAAGAATCTTGTTTCCAGCCCTTAAGGTTCAAAAGATATTAGCATAAAAGTGAGTGCAACTAAAAAAAGTTGGTGGCACTAGAGGGTTTGAGAGAGACTCCAAAATTGCTCTGGTTAATGTTGAGACTGTCCATTATCTGTAATAATAGTTGTTGTTTTTTTATGTTAAAGAGACATGTGTTGGGGAAAGACAGGAGCATCTAACTCCTGCCTGCAGTCACTTGGGTTTCTTTATTAGAAATCCAGATATAATATATAATAATATCAGAGCTCCTCTGTTTGGTTTCTCTAGACGAAGGTGAAAAGAGCAAATGTACAGTCACTTCAGTGGTTGCTTTTTCAAAACTTTTGACCAAAGCTGAAGAGCTTCTTAATGTTTAGGAGACAGCTTCAGATCGTACGACATCCCGTATCCACATTTGGCTCTGGTGTGTGGTTTATGGTTAAAACGCACATAGTCTAAGAAAACTTTTCATTAGTGGCAGTTAAGGCCACATGTTGACTGCATACACAATACCAGTTTACCGCAAATACATAACTATTAACATTAAATATGAGATGTTAATGGCATTCTTGAAAAATGCTGTGAATTATTTATTTATTTTAAAAAATAATAATATTTGTTTGGTAGGGGTGTCGATATCAAAAGTAACAGCCAGTATCTGGTGTGGCCTCCAGCTGCTGTAGTATTTAAAGTGCATCTCATCTTAATGAACGGCACCAGATGTGTCAGTTCTTGCTGCGAGATTGATAACTCACTCTTCCACCAAGGCATTCTCAAGTTCTCGATCACATCTAGGGGGACGCATGGTTACATGTGGTTTGCCACCGCAAGAACAATCAGCTGTCCCTCCAGTCTCCCTGTAGAACTGTCTTAGGCCTTACATTACAGACATTGCAGTTTATTTCTCCATCCATATCTGCAGTACTCACGCCTCCCTGTAGCAGGCCTATGGCATATTCACGCAGGTGAGCAGACACCCTAGGCATCTTTCTTATGTTTTATGTTTCTTCAGTTTTTAGAGTCAGTAGAAAGGTCTCTTTCATGTCCTAAGTTATCGTAACCGTGACATTAATTGCCTCCTACCTGTAAACTGTTAAATGTCTTAAGGACTGGTGCATGTGTAATAGTTGTTTATGGTTTGTTGAATGAGCATGAAAAACATTGTTTAAACCCTTTCCAACAAAGTTCTGTAAAGCTTATTTGGATTTTAAAAAATTGTCTTTAAAGTCTCCTGAAAAATGGACGTTTATTTATTTGCGGAGTTTAGAACCAAACTATAACCAGAAATGGCTAACAGGATCTCTTACACAAAACCAGTGGCGTTGCGAGGGGGTCTTTGAGGGTTTAAGGCCCTGAGCTTTTTGAAAATTGAACATGTCTCACTTCACATATAAAACAAGTCTTATGTCTTAATTTGTTCTCACAGTAATAGAAATCCCTCTGTGCATGATGAAAAGCAGTTGGCACTGGCCGTGGTAGATTACCGCTTACCTTACACGTTCACTCCATTCCACACTGCATGTTGGTCGTGAGTGTAACACTCGCAAAATGACTTTCAAAAAAAGAAAGAAAAATATCTACTTTTGTCTATTTAAACAATAAATAAATAAATAAATGAGAGAAACGTATGAGTGAGAGAATTCAGGAAGGATGTTAAGGATGCTCCGGTGGGGAGGGGAATGATAGAAGAGTACAAAAAAATTGCTTCGACTCCGAGGAGCCAGAAGGGTGTGCTAAAAACTTAGCAACTCTCAAGCATATAAAAAGCTACTTGAAATTATTACTAAGGTTGGATGAGCTTTTCTTCCTAGTGAAAAATCTCCCTCACACTGCAGAAAACTCCCATTTTTCCCCCAGAAATGCATGACAAAATATCAGGCTTCTGTAGGAAAACCATGCATAAGCTATATTTATAACCCCATGATGTAGGATTGTTCGGCTATCTTGGGGAATGACTTGTTATGTTGAAGTTGGAGGAGGCGCTTGCAAGCCACGTCTCCATCGGCGGCAGGTGATTTAGGGGGCCGACTATGCCATCCAAGCCATGTAAGGCCACCGCGGCATTGGTGGGCAAGGCGTATGCAGTAGTGGGTCTTGCTTGTGGGTCACTGCAGACAATGGCAGTGTTGCAGGCCTAGCAAGCAGACATGCTGAGTGAGCTCGACATACAGCGGCATTCAGCCAGTTCCTTCCCTGTTGTGTCGAGTTCACCCGAGCATCCACAAGTGGAGCCTGGGCAAGCAATAGTAAAGGAGAGAGTGGCAGCCCACCAACCCCCGCAGACAGCCAGGGGAAACAGGTGGACACACAGCCCTGCTACTAGACCTGATCTGAGAATAGTCATAAAGGCCAAGCAGACAAAGGAGGAGCGGTCCTGAAAGGACGTGGACTGACATCAAGGGACATGAGGTTGTTAAGGGAGTTAGCCCCCAAATCTACTGTAGTGCCTCCCCTAGCCAAGGCTGTTCCAAGCTTTCAGCGTTCTCTGGTCAGCGAGCTGTCACAGGGCAACGATAATCTCATGCTTTTCCCTCCAATAGAATGTGGAACAGTTAATGTCACTAAAAGACAGACAGTGTGGAAACTACCACCAAATGCGTCTCCATGTTTATAGAAAAGGGTTACCGGGTCCAATCCAGAGCTCGAACACAGCAGTGGTCTCATACATCAACCAGCAGGGAGGATTATGTTCATGCCCCCTGTTCAGGCAGGTGCAACTAATTCTGCTCTGAGCAGAGGGAAGGTTTGTGTCAGTAAGTGTAATGCACATTCTGTGTGACTGGAATGTGGGGGCAGACATCCTGTTGAGGCAGGGGCTGAGACCCATGGATTGGTGGCTCCATATGACAGAGGTTCAGCCAAGGCCAAATGTGTTCACCTCTGAGGAGACAACACACTGCCTGCTGTGGTTCGCCCTCACCCCTCCGCATCATTAGGGCTGGACGCCGTGGTCACATCTATATGCTTTTCCCTCAATCGCTCTGCGCCCACAAGTTCTAGCAAGAGTTTGCCAAGACCGTTTACATCTGCTGCTAGTAGCACCTTATTGGCCAGCTCGAATATGGTCCTCAGAGATAATATCCCTGCTAAACTCCCTGGGAGATTCCCCATCCGCAAGGATCTCCTGTCTGAAGCCAGAAGGGTGATTCATCACCATCAGCCGGAACTATGAAAACTGTAGGTCTGGCCCCTGACTGGCACCAGCTCATAGATTCATGTTGAATGCTAGAGAACCATCCATGTGGAAATTGTATGTGCTCAAATGGCAATTTTTTGTCTCGTGGTATGAGGAATGTCAGTTAAATCCAGTGGTGTCAGGCAGCTGAAGCCCATCTGAAGACCACGTATACCTTCCTGGGAAGGTATTTGAGCCTTTTGAATCAGCCTCTTACAAGCTTCTGACTCAAAGAGCTACTAAAGTAGCTCTTCTACTGGCCATGATGTACCTCAAGTGATTAGGAGATCTACAAGCTCTCTCTGTTGCCCATTCCTGCCTTGACGTTACTCCTGGATTAGCCAAGGCCTTCATGTATCCGAGGCCAAATTATACTCCTAAAGTGCTTAAATCTGCTGTCCAGTCAGTAGTGTTGCAGGCTTTCTGGTCCTCCTCTGTTTGAACAGGCCGTACCCTCAGTACGATGGTGTGGGTATATAGTGCATATACTGTACATAGCATGCAATGCAGTATATAATATATACACTTGTATATTGACACTAATTTATTCTATTCAACAGTCCACAGTTGAGAAAAGAAATAAGTCACTCAAACCACACTGTTACAAAGAGACTATAATTGAACTAAACTAACAAACGTTACTGTACGGAGACCTTATATCAGTACAACATGTTATATCAACAGTACAAGAAACCATTACATAACATCAACGCTGCCTGATCCAGACATATGTAATCCATGCAAATCCAAATTCAACATGAACAATTCTCCATCTTATTCTAATGTGAAGGACTCCAATAACACATGGCAGCAAATAAGCAGCATTTAAAAAGACATATGTAGCAAATTATTCGTCATTGTGCAACATGAATACCACTTGCCAAAAGATCTTGCACTGCTCAACTCAGGGATGCTGCTAGGGTTTCTGGGTCCCCTGGCTAATTTGTACTCCGAGCCCCAAAACCCCACTCCCAATTATCTTTTCTTATTGCCACGTGTAAAAACAAAAACAAACAAAAAAATATCAATCAGGGCTCTACAGTGCGTCCATTTCACTCGCATTTGTGACTGAAAAGTACTTTGTGCGACTGTGAATAAATATTTAGAGTGACCTGTTCGGAGTTGTATAATACAATCGGAATAAAAACTACAGGAAGTCCAAAATACGGCTATACTTTACAAGTTACTTTCACACCGCTTTTCATCACGTCAGTCAACCGAACAAGTGTGTAAATACTGCAGATAAGCATTATGATGAAGAGTAACTCTGTACATCATCTGCTTCTCACAGCCACCATCTTTTATTGATCCCGCAAAATGACCTGAATCTGCGACTGTAGCATACTCATGTAAAAACAGCGATGTCGGGTGGAATAAATGAATAATAATGCTAATGCTACAATGTGGGTTTTAATGCAAATGTCTTTATTAAATAATTCCTCAGCAATCATAATCAAGAGTAGCTTTCCAATTCCTAACTCTAATAGACAGGGCATTCACTTCATTTAAACTCAGGGTTGCGAGATATCACTAGAAAAGGCAATTACAGTTTTCATGTTTTGATCTAAACAATTGATAAACATGCAAATAGAAAGAAAAAACAGAAAATGTGCTTAGATATAAATAACTAACTTAATATAAACAAAGACATAATAAATTACAATGACAAATGAAATGTTTCATTACTATGGGTTGCATTTAATATCATTGCTTAGTTCACAATTTCTTTAGAAGGCTATAAGTCTTTTTCCTAGTATGGATCATTTTTGTGTTAGTCTACTTTTAATTAGGATTTTTTAATTGTTTAATCTTTTAATTGTTTAACATAAATATTTTATGCTTGTTTATTTATCAATTAACCAGCAGTATTTCTCATTGCTATTATTTTAACTAAATTAACAGTGACCATGAGCAGAGAGCTTACATTGAACTGTTTATGATAAACCTCCTGATTAAAGTTTAAGCCAAAATATTGGTATCTGGATCAGTTTCAGTTGTAAAAATCCTGATCAGTGCATCAGTAATGAACACCATTAAACTAAAGCACTTTGCATCTGACAGGTAAATGAAGTCACCCAATCACATCTTATATGAGATGATTCAGATATCTACGCAACATACACAGAGCAGTTTGAGAACTGACTCCAGCCCAGAACCATGACAGTGGAAAGGTCTAATAATGTAGCTTTAAATATATTTAAGAGGAGCAGACTTCAAACACTGAATATTGATTATTTTCATAATTGATTAGTTGGCAGATTAATCGGATAGGACGGCAAACTTTCCATACCATTTTTTCGTTTATTTAAAATAAAATCCACAAACAGTTTTACAAATATAACCTTCAGACTACAACTTTACACAACTGTTTGTCCAATTATATAAGACTGAAAATAAGACTGATGTATCGACCAATAAACGCAATTTTTCACACTATCAGCCAATAGTTTAAAAACATCTGATGATCAGGGCGGTTATATCCTGTTAATCAAAAGAGGGTGGAAAAACACATGGATTTCATGCTGTGTGTAAAGATGATGTCTCTTGTGTAGAATGACAACAAAACTGCAGTCTGAAATGTCTACACTGATCAAATTTAACACCGGACGCTGCAGAAGTGAAGAGGGAGTTTCTGCGTCGAGTCACTATTTTTTTTTTTAACGCGTTGCTCCCGATGAATTAAAGCGCCAGTACAGTTGACAAAAAAGTGAGAGAGATTATATATAGTGTTGTGTAACAATTTAGGCAAATATTTTCCTGAGGCTCACACATAATCTAGGTTTGCCTGTCCCCACATCAGGGAACTTCACAAGCAGCAAACATAGGCTTTGTATAAAGTGAACATACCAAACAACAAATATCACCAATGTACATTAGGGCTCCTTGTTTAGATATTAAGTGTTTGATAATTTCAATAAGAGTCCGTTTTGTCTTCTAAACATGGCTAGACAAATAGCCTTTTTTGTTTTACACACATCCGTATTTACCCTCTGACCTCACACAGTTATTCCGGTCAGTTAAACGAAAGCTTCTTGCAGTCTGCGTGCTATGTTGTAAATAACATTCAGTGTGTTCATTTCGGGCAGTTCAATTCGTTATGATACTTAACAGTTCCTTTATCAATACATTTCATCCATAAAGTTTCCCCGTCTTCCCTCTTAACCAGTACGACCATATACCGTGGAAAGCCTAATCTAGGGTACCATACGCTTTACATGACCACTTTAATGATCTGATCATTGCCGAAACCAAATAACGTTCAAACTCTCACAGCGTCCCCGTCTGTACATGTAGAGAATCTCTGCTACTGACTAAAAGCACCGTTACAGTGAAAGCCAAACATGTCCACCCTGAAACACACATCTACCCCAAACTGGGTTTACATGGAAACTACCCTGAGATGCTGCAATATACACAAACTCTTCGGACACAGCCCCGAGCAAGTGAAGAGAAGAACTAGACTGGTAATTATGCCTTTAGTGTGTGTGTTTAGTGCATGAACACGTCACGCTTTCCTCCAGCCAACCAGACACGCTGATGACGTCACGCCGAACAACTTCGCAGAAGTCATGCACATTTCACAATAGGGCGCATTTGTGGAAATGTGTTGAAAACCCCTACAGCTGAGGGCCGACATGGTGGCGAAAGCGCCAGTGAGGGTGAGGATGCGAGAAAAGCAACGAGTCTCCCGCGGAGGTCTGCTTTAACCCCGCACTGTCTCTAACCGCCACCGGCAGCAGGACACGAGCGCAGCGGGATATGACGAGGCAGATATTTCTTTTCGAGCAGAACATTCAGGCTGATGCCCATCGTATCTCTGGGTTCTAGGAAGCCAGGACAGGATGATACCCAAACCTAATCCGAGTCCTTACCTTGGATACAAACAGAACGCCTTTCAGACAGTGAGCTGCTCGGGTCGTCGTGATCTCCTCCTCCTGGGATATCGCTAGCGGAATTCACCGGCGGTCCACAAGGTTAGATCAGAGACAAAGGCTACAGACAGCGGTCTGGGGGTCAGTAAAGACACGCCGGTGCTCCAAGCAGCGACATTGACACATATTCGGCTACAACAAAGCGGTTGAAATCAAATGCATGACTGTGCGCTGTGCGGGTGGAATTTCACTTGTTCTGTGAGACGGGTTTATGACTGAAATGGTGGAAATGGAACGAAGGACACTAATGGTGGTCAGCTGAAGTAAAGCGGGAACACTTTCACGAGAACATGCCGCCGGTAAACGATGAAGAAGCTGGCTTTAGCACAGAGCTAGCTGTGTTCAGAGAGACCAAACCGAGAGCAGGCCAGTTCGAGTCCATTTTCTTTTTTCTTTCTTTTTTTAATGGGTGTTTTAAACACCGATGTCCTCGAGTCAAGTCAAATGTTCATATTGTTAGCCAGCGCGGAAGGTGTTGTTGTCAGAACAATAATGAGTTCTTCTTTGCCAGAGAGCCGGGGATGATCCGCGCTACTCCAGTTCCTTACACCCTAACAATAGGGGATGAAACGCTGCACGAGATGTATTTATACTTAGAGTGACGTCACGTGTACGCTGCCGTGTAGCATGCTGGGAACCGGAGTCCCTTTGCGATGTCAAACATTTTTATGACACGACACAGTTACTACTTCGAGAGAGAGGAAAAAAAGAGAAAAGTTTAAATTTGAGCTTAAATTGAGCAATTCAAATTGAGCAATACTGTAATCT
>JAOUWY010000032.1:25783707-25795213 GCA_025728095.1 Prietella phreatophila
CATCATACTTTTCATTCAGGTATCCCATCACTGTTGTCTTTATGGTCCTGGTGAGGTCTGTGTCATCCTCTGCATCCTTCAAGATGGAGGTGTTGAAGAGATGCATCACTGTTTTTTAGGAATGACACACTGACTCAGGACTCAAGGCATCGGTGAATTCGAGGAGCGGGCTTAGAGCTGCATCTACAGACTCTAAAACGTCCACATCTTGCCAAGTAGGAACCAGCGACCTGGTCTTCTGGTCTTTTGAGAGGACCTCTGTAATGGCCCTTTTCTGCTCCAGAACTCGCCTCACCATTTGTTGACGGGAGCCCCATCTTGTTGGGGTTTCACTGATGAGCTTTTGTTTTGGCGAGTGATACTCCTCCTGAGCAGCTGCATGGTCCTGTTTCTTCTTCCAGGAGTAGGAGAAGGCAGCCACCACCTTTTTACGGACCCCAACTGCTCTGTCCACTTGCTTGTCTTGGTGAACTTTCTCTGTAGACAGAAAGAAAAAAATATTGCAATATATAGTCATTTGTATTGTAACTACAAAATTTGATTGATTTTATATTCTTACAGTAAAATCACATTTCTCCTGCTTATGCACATTTTGTTTTTATTTCACACCTGATTTGGCAAAGTAAACATTTGTTTCCATGCCAGTAAAACACCTTTGAATTGAATTAATGTAACTGCTGTATGTCTAAATCCATACAAATATGTATGTCTTGACTAAATAATACATGAATAGCCTATTCAGTCACTTAAATTGGGGGAATGAAATCACCTAATCAAAACTGTAGGCCTCCTAAGTAATATCTAGTGTCTGGGTTTGGTATCCACAGCCTACACAACACGGAGCACCTCAACTCAAGTGTTTTAATTATCAAATCAAATGCACATTATAACACATGCTCAATGAACTTCTTATGACATGGCATGCAACAACCATGTAGCAAGCATAAAATTGTTTGAATATAAACATACTATAAACAAATATAAAGAATTTAAAAATGGCTATCAAAAACATATGAGCATTGTTAAGCTACGTTTAGGTTAGGCCTATTTTGTGTTAAGCATATCACCTCTTCGTTACTGCAATGATTGTAGTAATATATCCTCATACCATAAGCAAAATAACTTAACATAATACTCAAATGTGTATTAACTGTGTATAACTTGACAATAGCAGAGTTCAGTCAGTGACTGAAGCATTGTAGCCTTGTGCATCTGTTCAACTCAGTGGCTTTGATGATCTTGGTCCCACTATCTGTGCTGATGCAGACATGGCGTTCCTCACCATCCGGCTGCAATTGCTTCAACTGTGTGATCCTCCGGAAAGTAAACAGTCTGGAGGCATAAGCTGACAAGCTTCCAATCTTGGTCATTAAAGTGGACCGTCAGTCTGAAGTATGGTTCGGCTTGACCACATGTCAACTGTGGTCGCAAAATATGACACTGACTTCAGTTGCTCCTCCACCATTTCCCTAACTTCACCATAAAGTGTAGGTATAGCAGTGCCGGAAAAATATTTCCGGCCAGGGAGCTCGTATCTGGAGTCAATGATTGACCTCATTTTCCTGAATCCCACATTTTCTACCGTACTAAACGGCATCATGTCCTTAGCCAAAAAGTTTATGACTGCCTTAATAATGTCTTTATAACGTTTAGACAGCTGCATTTGTGCCTTATGTGTTTGCTGCATGGGTTTCTCTTGACACAGCTAGTGATGTGGATGGAGGTGGCAGTGATATTTCAGACAGTTTGGCTTAAACCTTTATGATGCCTCATCTTCTGACTCTCAGGATATTCAATCGGGTAGAACTGCTTCAGATGGTGGAACAGATTTGATGTGTTCCCGCTGATAGTCGGTACCGCTCTCCGGCACTCCAGTTTTGCAGCGCACTGAAACCTGAAGTTTATCAGAGCTTAGATAGCCAAACCACTTCCATACCACTGAATTAGTCTTTCGTTTCTTATCAACTATTTCGTCTGCTTTCTCTTCATTTGTGGAAGCTTGTTCAGTCGCATTTGTATTGCGGTCAGGGGTACTCATGTTATAGCTAAAACTTGCCGTGTTGGAGCTTGGCCTAACACTACGGAGCACTGGCTGCGTGCCTGTGGTGTACGTCATCACGCACGTAGCCAATTGTGTTCTGCTCGGCTTGAATACAACGAACTGACGCCTGCGCCCTGAATGTCAGTCAGTGACTGTTTTAATGTATAAAAATATTGGAAATGTGTTTAAAAATCATATCACCGTTATTAAAAAAATTTGTATCATGATGTTTATTGATATTGAATTATTGTCCAGGCCTATGTTGGGGTCAAAGGAAGGTCATGTCAGTTTTTTTTTTTTTTCCTTTAGTAGCTTACATCATCTTCGAAGAGTATGTATACAGAGGTGCTTGAATCCTTAGGAATTTTCCATTTCTGCATAAATGACATACTAAAGCATCATCAGATTTTCACACCTATATGTAGACAGAGAAAACCTATTGAACAAATAAGACAAAAAATATTATATGTGGTCATTTATTTTTCGAGGAAAATGATCAAATATTACATATACTTTTGCCACCCACAGATATGAACCTTTTGCTTTCAGTATCTGGCGTGGATACTGACCTGAAGCAAGCAGTTCATTTGAGGTGGTCCACCAACGTCCAAGAGTTGAAGCTCTTCTGTACTGAGGCATGGGCTAAAATTCCTCCAAGCCTTTGTGCAGTACTGATCAACAATTACCAGAAATGTTTGGTTGCAGTTATTGCTGCACAAGAGGGTCACCAGATACTGAAAGCAAATCTTCACATACTTTTTTCAACTCGTATGTCATTTTGGATTGTTTTCCTCAATAAATAAATGACCAATTATATTTTTGTCTTATTGGTTTAATTGAGTTCTCTTTGTCTACTTTTAATACTTGTGTGAAAATCTGATTGTTTTAGCACTTTTATTTATGTAGACATATATGTAAAATTCTAAATGTTCACAAACTTTCAAGCACCTGTATGCATGAATTCTGAGATTTGTGAGTGTGGACAAGAGTCTTATGGTTGACTGTGTCAAATGCTACTGAGAGGTCGAGGAGGATGAGGATTGATAACAGTTTGGCTGATCTAGTAGCATGTAGCTTCTCGGTGACAGTCAAAAGTGCGGTCTCTGTGGAATGTGCCACTTTGAAACCGGATTGTTTAGGATCTTGGAGGTTGTTCTGTAGGAGGTAGAGAGACAGTTCATTATAGACATTGTATTCGAGGATCTTGGAAAGGAAAGAGAGAAGTGATGCCGGTTGGTAGTTGCCAATGTCAGAGGGATCCAGTGTGGGTTTCTTCAGGATGGGAATAACACTCTCTTGAATGCAGTTGGTACATGACCAGATGATATGGAGCCATTGTTGATGATCGTGAAGAAGGTCAGGTCTTGTGAGATGGTCTGGAGTCTTGTGGAAAGGATTGGATCCAGTGGGCAGGACAAGAGGACGAGATGACCTGCAGGATCTCGTCTGTTGCTAGATTTGAAAAATGTGCTAGTGAAGAAGGGGACTCCTCAGTGGGTAGTGTAGGGGTAGAATTGACGGTCTGGCAGATTGTTTTAATCTTCCCATCATAAAAGGTGGTGAAGTCTTCAGCAGTCTGGGAGGATGGAGCAGGAGAAGCTCGTGGTTTGAATGGTGAAGAAAAGATGTTGTGGAGCTTGCGAGGGTCTTGTGCAGCAGATTCCAGCTTTTCCTTGTAGAAGGCAGTCTTAGCAGAAGTCACTTCAGATGAGAATTTGGACAGGAGAGCAAGAGCATGGTAAGAGGCAAAATCTGTGTCGAGTTGTGATTTTCTTTCACTTTCTCTCTGCTGTTCTCGGTCTCCACACAGCACGGGGCTATTTATTAATTGCGTTATTTCTGCTCTGAAAACACACATCAGAAATATGTCGGAGCGTACATACCAAAGTTGTGTCCCCTGTGACATACTACACACTATGCAAGTGTACGTATAAGAAGTTTCCCATTCAATGGCTCATGATGTCAAACACATGTAATGCGACACCGCTGTCTTCAGCAGAATACATAAATCAACAAAAATGCTTTTGTTGTTTTCTGTTTGTCAACATTAATTTTAATGCCCAACATTACCTCAGTCACCATCAGATGGAGGAGTAATCGTCAAGTAACAGCAGGAAAAAAAAAAGGTGTGCGACCTCCAGGTCCTCTAAGGCATGGGAGAATTTTATATTAAATGCCTCAAAGAAGATTGTAACCTGCAAAGTTTTCAATGTGGTGCTTGTGTAACATGAAAGCACGACAGTGATGCACGAGCACAAAATTATGTCTACATCCAAAATGCTCTACTGTATGGGGATGGGGAAATTGGTATGAATTACTTAAAAGGTTTAGTTGAATTCAAGTTTATTATAATTATATTGTGTATTTGCACGCTTGCAGTGTTATTTCTGTTGTTTATTATAACAGCTGCGATCGACAAGTGATCTATTAGTAACCAGGCCATGTTTCTCTTCACTCCCAATGTAGGACCAGTATCAAAGACAGTGAGTGAGTAAGGTGCTGTGAAAGCTTTATTATTAATTTAGGACTATAATTATCAGTATACAATTTATATATATATAGGGTGCAAGTTGGAACAATAAAGGATGTCTACATGGATGAGAAATTGTATGAGGAGGTTAGAAAGTACCCACATTTGTTTCATTCTCGGTGTAATAGCTGTAATCCCCATAGAACATCTGTGGAGAGACTTGGAAATGGCAGTTAAGAGATGCTCCCCATACAGTATGACGGTGTTTGAGAGGATCTGCCAGGAAGAATGGGAGAAGCTGCCCAAATCCGTTTGTATAGCTCATCAATGCCCAAAAAGACTCAAAAGCTGTAATTGGTGGCAAAGGTGCTTCTACAAAATATAGAATAAAGGGTCTTTCTACTTATCTAAATGAGAGATTTCCATGTTAAATACATTTTCAAAAAATTCTTAGAACATTTTTTGCTTTGTCATTATCGGTTATTGTGTGGATTGATGAGCAAAAAATTTTCAATTACATTTTTAACCTAGTGTGCAAATATTGAAGGGTTCTGAATACTTTCCAAACCCCCACTGTATGTGTATATGTACATATATTCACGTCCCTGTCCCTGAATCACTGGCTGTGAGGCCTGAATATACTTTGAATGGGACACCAATCTATTGCAGGTCGCCATACACGTTAATTCTCACATGGTGTCAGTTTAGAGTAGCCAGTCCAGATACCAGTATGTTTTGACAGGTGGGAGTAAACCAGGGATCAAACCAGGAACCGCATATATATATATAATTATTTTTATTTATTTTATTTATTTTACTTGCATAAAAATTACATTCAGATACTTTTGTATTTTGCTTTACTGTTTCCCGCTACTCCAATGTTTCTCAAGACAGTTGGATGCATATAAAATGAATTCTATTGGCATGTTGCACAGGTGACATATGTAATTCATCTGGACAAGATGCTGTACTGATAAATTCTCAAACCATACAGTATCAGCTTTCAACTTGGCTCTGAATTAGAAAGCTTCCTTTTTTTCTTCCAGCACCACAGCTTCTATGACTTCATTGTGACAAAAGCTAGAGGCAAAAGTGGTAAGCATGATTCTGATGTTTTTAACACCTAAGTATGTGACTATTTGAGTCATTCTGCCAATTTAAAACCAGTATTTCAATGCAAATAAATTAGTTTTCATGGCTTATGTGCATGGAGAGAGGGAGAGTGAGTGAGTGTGTGCACAGTGGTGCTTGAAAGTTTCTGAAACCTTTAGAATTTTCTATATATCTGCATAAATATGACCTAAAACATCAGATTTTCACACATTTTGGTCTCATCTGTCCACAAAGCATTTTTTGTGCAGATAGGATTCACCAATTGTAGGGTTGTAGGTTTGATTCCCAGCACACGAGTCCACATGCATAAGTGTCCTGGGGGAAGTTACTGAACCCCAGGTTGCTCCTGATGGCAATGTGTAAAGACACACAGTGTAAAGCACTTTGGAACCGCTAAGGTTTAAAAAGTGCTATATAAGTGCAGACCACTTACCATTTCTCCAATATCCTTCTGGCTTGTCCATGTGATCTTTAGCAAGCTGCATACAGGCAGCAGTGCTTACAAGTTAAGTGCTTGTAGTTGCTTAAAAGTTACCCTGGGTTCCTTTGTGACCTCACAGTCTATTACACCTAGGGCTGCATGATTATGGCCAAAATGATGATCATTATTATTTTTGATCAATATTTAGATCACGATTATTCATTGATTTTAGGGACAACATAACTTTTTATTGCACGTTCACATTTAAATAAACAGACCACTGCTTTCACCTCCATGTTGTGCTACATTCCTGCTAATGAACAAATATTTGCATGAAATTAGACTGGTCCTTACAGTGCATCATCTTGTAGAAGCAAAATATAAATAAAATTGTACCAAAAATATAGGATGAATAAAAATAAAAATGCCATCAACCAAATGAAATTATGCATCAAATATAACAATATGCAACCAAATGAAAACAATTCTGGCGTCTGCAGAAAAGGCGATAACAGTGTTTACAGGAGGAGATGCGCAAGACAAATAACCCAATAGAGAGGTGCAGGGGTGACGTCTTTTTTTTTTTAACCGGAACCCGGAAGTTATCACACCGGTTCCCTCGGCATAAATCCAATAGGATTTTCACATAGACTTTTGGATTATTGCAAAAGATAATCTCTGTAATCAACAAAAGTTTACAACACTAAACACATTTTGTCCAAGATCATTTTCAAGTTTGAAGCTTTAATACAATCTACAAAAATAAAAAGCTAACCATATACTATAAACGAAGTAAACCACGGTCGACAAGCTTCCGACAAACTTTTCCACACTTGATTTGAAACATTTTCCATAATGCGTATTTACTCTGTGGATGAATCTTCATCCATGTTTTTTGGGAATTGTGCACAGCAGACCTGAACCAGTTTATCTGCAGAGTTTTTTCCTGTTCGACGAGATGACATTTAATGTCCCCGACAACGTTGCAACATGTTAGCAACTGTCTTTTTCAATACACGTAAAAGCTTTAAAAACTCGTGTGGGGTACTACTGGTGTATTTTATGTCGTAGAACAAAACATGAAAATATTTTGAGCTTGTGTTCACCACAGACTTTATTTCAGGGTTTTAACCAAAACCCCATTTAAAAAAAGCCCATTGACTTCAGGACGAAAGGGTTAAAATGCTAACTCGTTTCCGGGTGTACAAAATGACGTCATCCTTGTGCCACTATGGTGATTGGCTGTAAGTTTAGGAAGCGCTTGATTTTTATATGCAGCAGAGTTTTCTATGAGAAGAGGACGGACTTTAAATGTCAATATCGCAGTCAATCATGTTCATGTAATCAAAATCAAGATCAATATTCAATTAATTGTATAGCCCTAAGTACACCTATTGCTCTTGGCATGATCTTTGTAGATTGGTGGAGTCCAGACTCTTTATAGAGATGGTTTTGCAACCTTTTCCAGCCTGATGATCAACAACTAATCCCATGATACACTTTCAAAAACATGTGTTGTGACTATCAGACTTTGGTAGATCGCTGTTCTTTAAATTAAACAAGATGCTCACTTGCACTTATTGTCATCCCATTGATTGAGAACACTTGACTCTAATTTCACATTCGAATGAACTGCTAATCCTAGAGTTTCACATTATTTTGCCATTCACAGATAATATTGATTCATTTCCCTCAATAAATAAATGACCAAGTATATTTTTGTCTCATTTGTTTAATTGGGTTCTCTTTATCTTTACAATCATATTTATGCACATTATATTTTTTTAGCTTTTATAACTTAAACTATTTATAACTTTTATAACTTTCAAGCATCTGTGTGTGTTTGTGTGTGTGTGTGTATATATATATACATATACACGTGTGTGTGTGTGTGTGTATATATATATATATATATACATAAAACAGATCGATCGATAAGATGTTCACATCAGAATGAAGAGAAAACTTTGATTGTGGTACCAGATGGGCTGGTTTTAGTATTTCAGAAATTGCTTATCTCCTGGGATTTTCACACACACCAGTCTCTAACATTTACACAGAATGGTGCGAAAAACAAAAATCATTGAGTGACTAACATGTATGTGGATGGAAATGCCTTGTTTATAAGAGTGGTCAGATGACCATAGCCAAATTAATTTGAGCTGCCAGGAAGGATATAGTAACTCAAATAATCACTATTTACAACCACATTGGGTTTCACTCCTGTCAGCCAAGAACAGGAATTCAAGACTATCCTGGGACTGTTCACCTGCTCTTTTTCTAGTATTCAACTGTCCAGTTTCAGTGATTCTCTGCACATAATAGCCTCAGTTTCTTGTTCTTGGCTGACAGTTACCTGATGTGTTCTTCTGCAGTTGTAGCCAATCCAACTCAATATTTGATGCTTTTCTGCTCACCAAGATTGTAGAGTGCTTATTTGAGTTACTATAGACTTCCTGTCAGCTCAGACCAGTCTGGTCATTCTCCTCTGATCCATCTCACTCAACAAGCTGTTTCAGTCTGGATACCCTCAATACACCGGATGTGTTTTGTATTTCACACCATTCTGTGTAAACTCTGTTGTGTGTGAAAATCCCAGGAGATAAGCACTTGAAATAATCAAACCAGCACTTCTGGTACCAACATCCATGCCACAATCAAAGTCACAGAGATCACATTTTTCCCTGTACTGATGTTTGATGTGAACTGAAACACTTGACCTGTATCAATTTTAATGCTAAGAACGAATTTGTGTCTTAATACAGGACCACTTTTCAGTTTTGATGTTCATGATGATATCCGATTGGTAAATGATGCTACAGTTGAGAAAGATGAGGTAAAGGCATGGTGTGGTCTAAACATTAAAAATTCCTCAGTAGGAAAGAACAGTTCACATAAATCTGTTTAACATGCAATTTTGTCCACAGATGTTAATTTGTGTGTGTGTGTTTAAAGTCTCATGCAGGAAAAGTGGTTCTGAGGAGCTGGTATGAAAAAAACAAACACATATTTCCTGCCAGCCGCTGGGAGCCTTATGATCCTGAAAAGAAATGGGACAAATACACGGTAAATATAAGTTTTGTGCTTTTTGCAGTTTAAAATGCATTCACTTGCACTTTTTATGTCCGATTCAAAGATCTATAACATTTTTATGACTTTGGTTCTTAATTGACTAATAGCAATATAAATACACACCTTGTACACCAGCATTCAGAACCCTTTTCAGCTCGCAGGGCCGTAAAAACCCCAAAAAGTTAGATATTTTCTTTAAAGATCCAGAGAAAGCTTAACACATTTTCTGACGTTTTTATGTATTCTTCTTATTAGTTAGTGTCTTTACTATTATTGCGTAATTATCAAAAGTGGTAATGTAATAAAGGCCATTTCACATTTTGCCTGTAGGTGGCACTTGGACTTCATTTAAGTAACTTTAATATTATCGTCAAGTGGTAAATAAATAAAAGATGAACTATGTAAGTAAGAGTAAATTGCAACGTTGTACTTAACGTTAATGTGACTTCCAAATATGCAAAATCGTCTGTACATTCGGACTGGAAAATTGAATTGACACGCTAGATTTCGTCCCCCCATTGGCAGTAATTGAAAGTCATATATGGCTCACATAATTTCCCCACCTGGTCACTAATGTGTAGTCTGTGTATAATATAATTGTTATACGTTGTATGTTATTTACATAAATTAAAAGTTCTGCATGATAGTGATTGTTTCATTAAACTGTACTCACTATATTAAGACATATTTTCTTCCTCCCTTTAGATCCGATGAGGTGGCGCTGTTGCATACCGTACATTCTGATAATTCCACATTCTGTGAATTCTGTTTTCTTGCACATAAATATAACCTAAAACATTACAATAAAAGTAGATAAAGAGAACCCAGTTAAACAAATTCTACTTGTTCATTTATTTATTGAGGAAATGATCCAATATTACATATCTGTGAGTGGCAAAAGTATATAAACCTTTTGTGTTCAGTATCTGGTGCATTAATAACTGCAACTGTATGTTTCCAGTAACTGTTGATCAGTCCTGCACATCAGCTTGGAGGAATTTTAGGTCATTCCTCAGTACAGAACAGCTTCATCTCTGGGATGTTGGTGGATTTTGTCATGGGAAACAAAATCAGAGGGTTTGTAGATGTCAAAAATTAATTAAACTTTATTGAAACAATAAAGTGAGACTGCAGAAAGTCTGAATTATACACACATGCAAGCTTTTATATACTTTTCTCAAACAGTAATCATATCTGTAGGTGGGCTATTAATCTCTTCTTTCTAAAAACAAACCAATCTCCATCGTCTTAATTATGTATATGTGATATCTTACATTTGTGACGCATGTTTTGTCAGTTGTATTTTCTTAAAGGTTTCATCAGGACAGGGTTTTTACCTTTATAATTTGACCCTTATACAGTAATGATTTTCTGGCTTTAGTCCCAGCCTGGTACACGTCATCATGTAAGTCTGATCTGTTATTTTGACACTGATTTGCAAGCTTAAAGGGCTTTTATTGGAAACAGTTTTGGTGAATGTCGAATTGCTAATTTATTGCCAAAGAGTGAAGTTGTTGTAGACAAAATACAAGGTTCTTCTAACTCCGCTTACACAGGAGATGCAGAAAAACACCTACTGTGCAGTAAAACATAGAAGACTTCTAGCTCAGAACACACTTGGAATATTAGTGGATTAAACGGGGCGGCTGTGGCACAGGTTGTAGAGCGGGTTGTCCACTAATCCACTAGAATATAACTCAAGTAAAAAGTGTTCTATGGTTTTAGATTATGCTTAAGTAATAATTCTAAATGTTGGTTATGTGAGGGTAAATGATGCACTTATATAGCACTTTTATCCAAAGTGCTTTACACTGTGTCTCATTCACCCATTCACACACACCAATGGTAGCAGAGCTGCCATGCAAGACGTTAACTTGCCATCAGGCGCAACTTTGGGTTCAGTGTCTTGCCCAAGGACACTTCGGCATGTGGAGTCACCCGGGCCAGGAATCAAACCGCAAACCTTACGATTAGTTGACAACCCGCTCTACCACCTGCGCCACAACCGCCCCACAGGGTCCACTCACTGGTCCAACGACAGTATCTAATGACATGGTAGAAGAATTCCTGCGTGTTCCTGTCTTTTCTTAAGTGCTGTTAAATACATTTAGATTATTCAATTTGTCCAGTTCTGTTTGATTCTCTCGAATTAAATCTGACTCCAATTGTAAAAACCTCAATGTTGTATTTGGTTCCTAATTATTTGTAGAACGCAGATCTGTAAATACTTTTGATTTTTTACGTTTGATTAATTCTAGTTTATTCTATAGTTTAAATTGTTTGTTTATCCAGGTTTCATGTCGCTCAGAGTCTCGCACCAGTCGTGTACGCAGATCTCACGGTCACAAACTCCCCAGTCCTGGTCATTAGCCAGAGGTCATTGAGTAAT
>JAOUWY010000032.1:25979643-25990407 GCA_025728095.1 Prietella phreatophila
TATATGTCATGTGAAAAAATAAGTTACACCATGGAAATTGTTGGGGTTTTTGACTTATTTGGACAAGCAAACTTTCGATCCTATTTGAAACTGTTCATTTAAACACCTTTATTAAAAGGCACTGCTTAAATTAAACTATTAAATGACACATAAAATATATTTTGTATTCATTTTTACAATACACAAAAAAACAGATCAGTCACATTGAAAAAGTAAGTACACCCCTACATTTATCACACCTTCAAATACATAAAATTAGAATCAAGTGTTTTAAAATATATATATATATATATATTTATATATATTGGGTGCCAATGATTACAACCTCCTTAGAGTGTAGCTTGAACCTATCTAATGTCTGGTTTTCCCTGTGTTATTGAGGTGTTTGGTGTCATCATACCAAGATCTACAGAGTTATGTAAGTCCTTCAAAAAAAAGGTTGTGGATGCCTGAGTCTGGCAATGGATTTAAAAAAGATCTATAACAGGCTCACCCAAAACGGAAAGTTGAAGATTAGAAGAAAATAAAATCACCAAATAATTTCCACCTGGTCTTTTTCCAGTCTTCAACTGTCCAGTTTCAGTGAGTTTGTGCCCATGAGAGCCTCAGATTCTTGTTCATGTCTGACAGGACTGGAACCTGATGTGGTCTTCTACTGTTGTACCTCAAGGTTTGATTTATGTATCCTGAGACAGTTTTCTGCTCACCACAGTTGTAAAGAGTGCTTATTTGCGTTACTATAGACTTCCTGTCAGCACAGACCAGGCTGGTCATTCTCCTCTGATCAACAAGGTGTTTCAGCCCACAGACTCTTTGCTCACAGTGGTTTTTGTACTATTCTATATGAACTCTAGAGACTCTTGTGTGTGAAATTCCCAGATGATCAGCAGTACCTGAAATACTCAAACCAGCAAATCTGGTCCAACCATGGTAAGAAAATCACAGAGATCACATTTCCCTCCATTTTGATGTTTGATATGAACATTAACTGAAGCTCTTGACCTATATCTGAATGATTTTTATGCATTATGCTGCTACCACGTGATCAACTGTTTGGATAACAGCAAAAATGAGCAAGTGTACGTGTTCCTATTAAAGTTGCTGGTGAGTGTATGTTGGTGATGTATTTGCTACTGCCTCCATAGACTTAAACAGGAAGTATTGAGGTCAGCTGTCCTGAGGAGCATGCAGTATATATCATCTTTCAGATGAATATCAAATCATCGAGTCAAAAAATATTATAGGATTTCTTTTTAAATTTCCAAAATAGCCTTTATTGTTAATTAGGTTTAGTAAAAACAACAACAAAAAAACAACTTACTGGTAATAGCAGAATTTTACCTTTTTAAAATATTAAACATAACCCACCTAATTAGAAAAAAAAATCCCTGAACTCTAGTTGTTTATTAAACGTTGTTATATTTATATATTAGAATCCATAAATGCACACTGCAAGTCGCTAGTATGGGTTAATGGTGATCTTGGTATGTTACATAAATACCCAATTCCAATACTGATTATAATCACATGCAGGTCTGAAACTGTTTAAGCTTGTATCTCATTAAAATGATGGCTATATTTGAGAGTAAAATATTTGTCAGCATGTTCTGAAGCTACTGTCGGATACCCAGTGGTGCTGCTGTTAAATACAAGTTTCAGGGACAAAACTGAAATGCATAACATCAAACATGAGGGGGTCTGTATAATAAGCTAAATGAACACAAGTTAAAGCTCAATACAGACTTTCACATCACAAGCAGTTGAACAGCTAGTGAAAATTTGTGATTTTTACATAAAACTGGTTTCCTGCTGTAAAAATGAATTAGTTCAATGTTGTGGGTGGGGTTAATGGTCAGAACATTCTGATTTCTATGGGGTTGATTCAGCTGAAATAAAATTATGCCATTATAGAACAAAAGATAAATTCAAGAAAGGTACTTTTTAACATTAGGAGTGCTGCTTTTCAATTTCAGTTAGAATCAATGAGACAAAAAACAGATCAGAAGACCATCTAAGATTTCTAAGTCTTTTCATGCAAGGCATGTAGAATACATTTGAAAAATCATCCACACAACAAATTTAATGATTGACACTGTATTTGCATGTATAAAGCATGAGTACAAAAAAAAGTTCCAAAAAGTCTAACATCTCAGAGTTGGTTGACAGTGCACATAAATTAATGTGTGTAGTATTTCTAAAAACTACCATCGATAAATCTTTACTAAAACAAAATAGATTTAAATAAAAGTGCAAAAAGCATGCAGAACCATCATGAAGCAGTTATCGATATGTTTCTACATATCATTTATTAATTTATCATATGTGCAGAATTATTCAGAGAAGATTTTCAAGTCACATTAAAAGCTTTTGGATCTTTGGTACAACCGGCTGCTTGGTTATACATTTAAAATGTTCACTAGAGAAAATAAAAAAAAAAAATAAAAAAAAAAAAAAAAAGACGGCTTGATGGGTTTAAATACATTCCAGGGTTTAAAAAAGAAAAAAAGAAAGAGAAAAAAGGCTTTATTAACTCCAAATGCTAAACTTCAATTTTATTAAACTTTGACAATAATGCTAAATAAATTAATTTGACACAAACCCTTTGTGAAAAGTAACCTGTTGCTTCACTAAACTAAACACAGTATTATATACAGTTCTGGGTATCCGACACAATATGGAAATAATTAAAAAGCCAACCAACGTTCTGAATCAAATACAAGGGCTTATCTACCGCATTTTAATCTGTAAATGTTAAAGTTGCGGTGCTCAATATCAACACCCAATTATATTTATCTACTGTTTCCCAAAAGTACAGTACAGTACTCTGATGTAATCAGAATGTGTAAAATATTCTACTATATAACTGCTGTTTTTGAAGGTTATTAAATAAAAATATTATTAGAAGCCATTTAATGGGTAGTGTGTGTAAATAAATGATAGTAGGGCAGAGCTAACTTAAGTTCAGTAGTACTAAGGGTGTGGTAGGTTGTTAAATATCAAGGAAAACCAATCATTTATCTGAAACATAGATAGAAATAAGCCTAAAATAAATGTCATTCTGTTTTCCAACCATGGTCTACAAAGTAGGAATTTGCAATATTTTCAATTGAAAGACATCAACAAAGTACTGTACTGTGAGTCGGGACTATAAAATATTACATTCTGTTTTATCACTATCATGGCATAACCAAGCTGACCCTAGTGAGACAGGAGAGAGGGTAAGAAAGAGAACACCATACAAGGGGAAAGGTCAAGGTCCAATCAGGTCCTTCTCACTGTTACCAAATAGTGTAACCCCCTCCTGAACCACCCATGAAAAAGTTGCTCTTGCGTTGTGTCATCACCACATTTGCACCCTGCATTGCTGCCAGCTGTGCTGCATTTGGAGCATGTCCAGGAGGAGGCTGGTATTTTGAACGGAACAAGCAAATGAGGTACCATTATAGCATTATAAAACAGCATTTATAAAAGTTAAGGATAATTATGAACTAAGACACAGAAGTCATATGTGAAAGAACCAAAGTATTACAATAAATATTACTGGAACATTGTGTGGTGGTCTACATTACACAATTAAAGTATTATGTGAGAAATTTACATAACCACCATTTATTCATAATTGCAAACATAATGCAGTGTGGTTTTACAATGGCGTTCATTTCATTTTGGTTTTCATTTTCTTATGAGGAATTTATTTAGTGGGCATACTCACAGGTATGGAAGCAGTACCAGGGCCAAATCGAGCTCCAGTATCAAATCCCCCTTCCACTAGGACTGTGGAGCCTGGAGGATAGACAGGTCCCATGGGGTAATAACCCATGGGAACATTAGGGGTCATTGCGCCAACTGGCACAGTCTGGGGCATGGGCACAAACATCTGAGATGCAGGGTATGCAGTGGTTATTGGAGGTAGCTGCCCAGTAACCTGGGGTGGGTGCATATACCTTGGCTGATAGATCTGTAGAGGAAAAAGAAAACTGCTGATTTCACAATTAAACTATTTATTCATAGGAAACACACACCCCAAGAGATAAAAAGAACATTGCACTGCTTCATAATTACAGAATGCACTGTTTCTTCTTCAATATGACAATAAATGACGTGCGCACAAGAATGAATCAGTTATGAAAACCGCTAGAATATTTTAAGAACAATTACTCCTTCCTGTCAATATTTTATCAAAACCATGCGCCGATGGTGTTTTTTTATTATGCTTAAGTTTTAACACATTCTTATTTAATAAATAGGCCTGGTCTTACTAGATTTTGGCACCCATGAGAATAGGAGCTCAGTATAGAATATCATTTAGCCAACAATCACCTGCATATGTTACCTAATTTGGCCATGATTGTATTTTTATGTTTCTGGGTTGTCCATCAGTGCTTGTGTCCAAAATTCTCGTTAGAGCGATACCTCAAGAACGATTCAATGAATGTTTATACGATCACTGTAACCAGCAGATCAACTGATTAGATTTTTTTTAATTGAGCCAAACAGGGTCACGGTCAGAGCAAGGTCAAATGTCTGAAATAGTTTCCCCTTCCTCCCTGTTTAGTTTAAGGGTATTTCAGGCATTTGTAACAAGAAGGTCTAGACTTGGTGGTGGTAGAGAAATCCCCATCCACACTGCTGGTGTCAAATTCTGATTGCTTCTTACCTCAGAATAGGCAGGAGGGGCATATGTGTATGGGGGTACCTGGGGTGGTGGCACTTGCATAGCAGGAGGGTAAATGGGTGCTGTGCTCTGCTGAGGATACACAGTCTGTTGTGGATATGACCCTGCATGGATACAGTCAGGGATGGATTTTAGTAACAGCAGACACCACAATTCTGTGCTGTATACACATGTACATACACACCCACCAACCCACATACCCCCACACACACACACACACACACAATAAATAACTTGCGCTTCAGAGCACGCAGACGAAATGCTATCACAAACCTCATAATATCTTGAGATAGGAGGCGGATGCCTGATATTTGGGAAGGGAATTGTGTGAAACAGTTCTGGGAGGTTAATATACCAAATAATTTCGATGAGACTTTGGTTGAGGCATTTCAGAATGACAAAAACAACATTTGAGATGCTGTGCAATTAGATCATTTGTTTATGAAAAGTCATTTGACTTTTCATAATAAGGCACAAGTTTTTTATGGACGTTGTGATTTTATTTGCATCTGGTGTTTTTCATCCAGCGTAAATGTGATATCCCAAAATTCACATAAATGTACATGGATGGATGCATGGCTACTGACCCCTATCTGAGTGTGAGAGAGTTAAAGGTGTATGTTAATAATCAAAGGACATTATGTTAAAAGCTCACAAAGATGATGTTACTTTTCATTTTCGTAGTTAGTTTAATATGCTATACTAACATGTAAACAATAAGTTCATATTAAGTGTATTACATATTAGATTTAATTGTCTTTTGTTTTATTTCAATGAAAATATGTCCAAACAAATCCACTGTGGTTTCTGATCCTTTTTCCTCCAAATTTCCTTTGTTCAAATGGGAGATTTTTTTTTTTTTTAAGGAGACTTATTTTAAGCATAAAAAAAAGTTTAAATTGCAATAAAGCATTTGTACAACCAGAAAACCCTTTCTGTTTTCATTCCTTTCAGGGTAATTGTAATTGATGATAATAATAATAATAATAATAATAATAATAATAATGTTATTTTGATATGTGAAACCCTGAATCCTACATATCAAAAATATGTGAATAAAGTTTTGTTTGGGTTGGTCTCACAATGATATATTCCAAAATTTCATATTGACTGGTTTTTGTTACATATCAAAATGGTCAAATTCCTGTTAGGTAAATCACAAACTTGCAACATTATGAACATCTTCCAGGGAATCAAGAGAAAGAAGAATTATGATTTAGTGTTGAGCGGTTTAAAAGTTATGAGCAGTTTTACTACTTTGTGAATTATAGCACCCTTGGTCTGAATACATAATAAAAGTGCCAAGAAACACCCTCAGCTCCTGTCTGGCAACTTTACTGTCAGAGTCCTTTATGTGCATTACAAACTGTCCTGCAAATTTTACTATACAGACACAGTATTTGGTTAAATCTATAACATACTGTTTTGAGAACACGCTGTTTTGAGAAGGCAATCATCAACATTATACATATTACTAACATTAGCTGGCTAGCTTGTTGCTAAGCTACTTGCTATTGTACTCTGTTGTTGCTGTACTGCAATTGAAGTTGAAAGTGTTGCATGAATACGTGAAGTTCAATATAGCAGAACAACAGTACCTCTAACAAATGACCACTTACAAGGCACCACAAAAGCATTTTTATTGCAAACATAAGTCCAAACTAGCTGTGTAGGTAGGTGAGACTGTCCCCTACCACAGTGCCAAGTATAATAAAAACCAACCTAAGCATTCTATAGGCTGCGGGTGACTCCCTTATCAATGAAGATGTACAATTCCAATATGGTGCCGCTGCACCTTCAGCGGTTGGTCCCAATAAACTGAAAGTTTCAACAGGAGTCTCTAAGTGACATTAGACATGACTTCCAAAATTGTGGCACTTTAACCATTGATGAGCACTGTATATGCGCATTGGGTAAGCTATAAAGCCCTGTCTGAAATACAGCCCACTACGAAAGTATTGGAACAGAAAAGCAAATTCATTAGTTTTTACCACACTGAAGACATTTGGGTTTCAGATTAAAAGATGAATGAGATAATGGATTAGATTTTCAGCTTTCATTTCCTGATATTTACACCTAGAAACTTGGCACCTTTGGTGGCAGACCACTCAATTTTAATGTGAGCAAAAGTATAGGAACAAATAGTAAATAACTGCTTGCATATACCATACTTGCAATAACTACATCAAGCCAGCAGTCCACTGACATCAACAAACCATTGCATCTTTTCTGATGCCTTTCCAGTCTTGTACTGCAGCTTCTTTCAAATGTAGTTTGGGGTTTCAAGTCAAGTGGCTTTATTGTCACTTCAGCCATATACATCTGGTGTAGTGCAAACAAAGGAGAGGAGGCGGGGCCCCTCAACATAAACAATTTTATTCACCCTTCAATATCACGTACAAGTGCCATTTTCTAGTATATCTTTTGTCAAAACTATATATACACATACATACATACACACACACACAGTGTGTGTGAATTTTTATGAAATTTCGAACACTTTTGGGTAATTAGGCTACAATGTTTTACAAGTTAGTTTGATTCAACCTTGTGAATAAATTACTAAATATAATACATAATAAAATAAAGCTATATAAAGAATCATACCTTTAAAATAGTCTTTTTCTCCTAGCATTTCTCTGCACAATGTCCATGCTGTCCAGACACGCACACTTGCTTTCAATGCTGAGAACTGCTTAGAGTTCTTAGAGTCTGTCCTGGCTCATTGCGCTTCTCAAGCAGGATTTTATTTGTATTTGTTTAGAAAAAGACCTCTTGGCACTTGCCACCATGATATTTTTAGTACCACTGCTGCAGTCATCTGTTGGAGAGTGAGATTCGGGGTCTCTGATTGGCATTGGGTTAGTTAGCAACTTCTTAACTTCCCCACTATTTGTGCTTGCAGCTGATTTGCGAGACATATAGATGAGATTTTTGGTAGTTTTGCATTGAATTGCTCTTTTTGGTGTTGATTAATCCATTTTTGGGCCCCACTGAGATATTTTCTTTTACTCATTTCGTAAAGAATCCGTTATAAGCCACTACTAAGTTCACTGTTAATAGGCTAATTGTGGATAATCTAGATGATCAAGGATTGTGACTGGATAAAAGAAAAGAGATTAATTGTGACTGGCAGACACGTAGACATCGCAGAACAGGCAATAATTAGTACCAAAATAAAAAGTCCCATTTTACATCCGTTTAATATTGTTAAATATTAGTTTTTTTTTTTAAAAATTGTTCGTGGGTGGGACCCCGACACATTACGTGCCCTGCATGCCCATCCAATACGCCACTGGCAGTACACAGTGAAACAAAACAACATTCCACCAGGACCAAGGTACACATAACACAGACCCACATGAGACTACACATAACTAAATAAGACTACAAGGACCACATAAAGTGTATGTGTATATTCTCCCTTCAGTCTCCTCTTAAGGAGGTGAAACACATGTTCAACTGGGTTAAGGTCTAGTCACTGACTTGACCTTCCAATTTTTCCCTGGTGAAGTCATTGGTTGTGTTTTTGGTCATTGCCCTGCTGCATGAAGTTCCTCCCAATTAGATTTAATGCGTTTCTCTGTGAATTGCCAGACAGAATGTTTCTTTAGATGTCTGAATTCATTCTGCTTCTACCATCATAAGTTAGATCAACAACAAAGATTAGTGAGCCTGTTCTAGAAGTGGTCATGCAAGCCCAATCCATGACAATCCTTTCTTTCTCCACATATTGGGCTTTCCATCAATTTGGTAGAGGTTAATCTTGGTTCCAGAACTTTTGTGGCTCATCTCTGGATTTCTTAACGGATTACATTCTGGTCTTCTTGTGGAAGAATCCTTGTGCAATGGCTCTGATCAAATTTCATTATTTTACCAGCTCCAAAATGGCTTGATTTTCTCCCATAGACGGCTCGCTGGTCTTCCTGTTGGATGATCCAAGATGGCGGCATGGCAGTAGCACGTAGTGGCCTCTCCGGATCCAAAATGGTGCTATTTTTGTTTCTCAGCTCAACTTTTACATCACATGAACATCAGAGAAACCAGTGGTCATGTCCAACATCGCCAGACGCTACAAAAAATAAAACAAAAACACAAAAATCATGCAACACCAAACCTGCATGATGATCTGCTGGAGAAGCTACACGATCTCAGTGTGTTGCGGGGACCAGGACTCCGGTCCACGGTGTTGCCTGACGCTGGTAGTGAGGGAAGGGGACGCCGTAAGAGGTGTGCGAGAAAGCGGAAGCATGGCAAAAGGGAAGGGGTCCATGGTAGGCTAAAAGCTAACCACAGCCGACTGGCTCTCCCATCCACCCTGCTCTCAAATATTTGCTCCCTGGACAATAAGTTGGACCACATCGGACTCCAGCAGGCAATGCGGCGCAAGTTTAGCGACTGCTCACCAGATGCCGCCATTCAGCTAGATGGGCTCGGCTCATTTTGTGATGACAGAAATTCAGCTGTGTGGCAAGACTTGCAGTGGTGGATCGTGTGTTTACAGCAACACAGAATGGTGCAAGAACTCATGCTAGTATCTAGTTACTGCTCATCACTGGTGGAGTTTGTGGCCATTACATGCAGACAATGTTATTTACCATGGGAATTCACCACCGTTCTTGTAATCGGAGTATACATTCCCCCTGCGCTAATGCAAAGGAGACGCTCTGTGAACTGTATGGGGCTATTGTTAAACTGCAGAACACACACCCCGATGGACTGTACTGTTGATCATCACCAGAGATTTCAACCATGTGAATCTCAAATCAGTGCTCCATATTTGCAACTGAGGGGTGAAAACACTGAATCTTGTCTACACAAACAACCCAGGCGCATAGCAGGCAGAGCCCCGCTCCCACCTCGGCTACTCAGACCACATCTCTGTTATGCTAATCCCAGCATAAAGACCGCTCGTCAGACACTCCAAACCAGTTTTGAAACAGGTGAAAACCTGGCCAGCAGGAGCCATCTCTGTTCTTCATGACTGTTTTGAGCACACTGACTAGCACATGTTCAGAGAGGCTGCATCGGACAGCAACTCCACCAACTTTGAGGAATACACGGCGTCAGTGACCAACTACATCAGCAAGTGCATTGATGTTATCACTGTCTCAAAGACCATCACCATGCGCTCCAACCAGAAGCCGTGGATGACTGCGGAGGTACGTGCACTATTGAAGACCCAAGACTCCGCCTTCAGGGCAAATGACAAGCCCTAAGAACAGAGAGAGCCAAACTGTCCCGGGCCATCAGAGACCACCACAATGAGCACTGGGGTCCCCCCAGGGCTGTATGCTCAGTCCACTGTGCAGCAATGCTCAGGTCCAATCATATCATCATGTTCGCTGATGACATGACCGTGGTGGGTACCATCAGCAAGAACAACAAAACAGCACACAGAGAGGAGGTCCAGCAGCTAATGGACCAGTGCAGTGCCAACAACCTGTCTCTGAAGGTGGACAAAACAAAAAAGATGGTTGTTGTCAAGAGAGCATGGAGGGACCACTCTTCGCTGAACATCAATGGCTCCTCCACGGAGTTCGTCAAGAGCACCAAATTCCTTGGTGTTCACCAAGCAGAGAACCTCACCTGGTCCCTCAACACCAGCTCCATAGCCAAGAAAGCCCAGCAGCGTCTCTACTTTCTGCGAAGGCTGAAGAAAGCCCATCTCCCACCTCCCATCCTCTCCACGTTCTACAGAGGATCTATTGAGAGTATCCTGAGCAGCTGCATCACTGTCTAGTTTGGAAATCGCATCTCATCCGATCGCAAGATCCTACAGCGGAAAGTGAAGAAAGCTGAGATGATCATCGGGGTCTCTCTCCGCATCACAGACATTTACACCACACGCTGTATCTGCAAATCCACAAGCATTGTGGATGACCACATACACCCCTCACACACACTCTTCACACTCCTGCCGTCTGGAAAAGGGTACTGAAGCATTTGGGCACTCATGGCAAGACTGTGTAACAGATTCTTCCCCAAGCCATCAGACTACTCAATACTCAGAGACTGGACTGACAAAACACACACACACACACACACACACACACACACACACACACACACACACACACACACACACA
>JAOUWY010000033.1:10257-25236 GCA_025728095.1 Prietella phreatophila
TTGGGTCAGATGTACGTATGTGAGAAGCTGCAGCACAAAACGTGACTTGATGCGACTGCAATGTGTCTAAAATTACTACAACACTGTAACTAATCACACAAACTGCAGCTCAGCCACAAACTAAGTACACTGTGTGTGATGCAGGGTGAAATTCAAGTAGTAATTTTGTACTGTCAGTGTCTGTCTTTCAGTGTCTATCTGCTATGAGCAGGGTTGCCAGATCTCTGTTACAGAAGCAGCATTAAACGTATGTAGTTTTCCTCAGTAACACACACAATATGCACTAAAATGTGTCAAAACTAGGGCTGCAACTAACGATTATTTTCTAAGTCGATTAGTTGACATTATTATTATTATTATTATTATTATTATTATTATTATTCGATTAATCTGATGGGGGAGGGGGCAGACTTTCAGTACCTTTTTTGGGTGTTTATTTAAAATATAATCCACAAACTGAGTGTTACAAATATAAAATTGAGACTAAAACTTTACACAACTGTTTGTCTGAAACAGAAAAGAACCGAATACACACACCCCAGAACATATTCATTTAGGATTCTAGTTTAATTTGTAATGCATATATATATATAAAATGAAATAAAAAAAGCACACAGTGACAAGAAAAAGTATGTGGACCTTTTGGAATTTCATAGTTTTGTGAATAAATTTCATAAAATGTGATCTGGTCTTCATCCAAGTATTGACACTCACGTATTGGGGTATTGACAAATATAATGTGCCTAAAACAATAACACAAAATTCTGATCCTTCATGTGTTTATTGAACACGCTCATTCAAAATGGCAGTGGAAAAAGTAAGTGATACCTTAGAATTAATAACTGATTGATAATAAAACAGGGTCTAGTGTTCCAAGTCAATGGAATGTGTATAAAATAACACACATTCTGCATAAATAAAAGTCAGACTTGTTCTTGTGAGTACTCAATAAACCATTTAAACATTCACAGAATCTCTCTCTCTCTCTCTCTAATTCAAATTCTCTCTCTCACACACATACACACACACACACCACTCATTTCAAGATACACAAAGTATGTCTTGATGCTCATAAACTGAGAGTGAAGTGTCATTGTGTCTCTGCAGGTTGTGGGATTGTGGTATCTCAGATGAAGGCTGTGCTGCTCTGGCTTCAGCTCTGAGATCAAACCCCTCACACCTGAGAGATCTGAATCTGTCTGAGAATGAAATGAGTTACACTGGAGTGAAGTGTCTCTCTGCTCTGAAGAATGATGAACATTACAAACTACAGACACTGGAGTGAGTAACCATATTTTCTAGATAAAAACTGAAACGAATGAAAAGGTTGATTAGCATTATTTTGTATATTAGTATTCGTTTGTACATTTTATTTTGGTTGTAGTAAATATCAGATGATCAGACACTACAGTTTTTTAAAAACATTTTTTAATATAACCCAAAGTTCCCCTCTGCTTGTTCTTAACATCTGCATTTAAATACACGTGTAGAACAAGAGATGAAACACAGCAGTGATCACTGTTTTAAAAATAAAGCTCTACAGCCTGTGATTGTATAAAAGCAGTGATGTGATGGTAAATATCTGCTCATGTTCCTGTTAGATCTTGTGGAAGTTCTCATCTGTTCTAGCTAAATGTTCTAACAAATGTATTCTATAAGAATGAAGGAATGTTGAATGATTATTAACAGGAGATAATAATGTTTTCCTTGCAGCAGAGATGATTGCATGCTGTTGATCATGAAGTGCCACAGTCTTTTGGTTATTAATTCAGATATCTGTCTTTTAGATTTGAATAGACGACACACATCTCTACACTGAGTAGAACGACCTGTGATCCCTGGACAAAATTTCCTCAATCCCAATGAAAACCTGAGGGATTATTTGGAACAGTAGGTGAAAAACCACACGAAATCCAGCTGGACCCAGTTAATGGAAGACGGAGCTGAAATGGACAGGAACAGTTTCATGGCATTGGTGGGATTCTCACCTGACAGGATTAGCATCTGAGGAGTTTGTGAAGAAGCCCTGGGAGACTCACCACAAGTCACATTTATCACTCTGTCCTTTAGTTGGTATTTAATATAGTGTAGATGGTTTGGTTCCAGGATCAAATCTAATCTGTTTTTTATTTTCTGATATCTGATCCCCATTTCTTTGCTAGTATCAGCTGATCATACCCGGTATGGGATCAGTGCCATCTCTATTACTTAAGTATACAGTACTTGCAATATTTTGTGTAATTGTGTCTGTCGAATACAGTACATTTTGAAGAAGTGAATGTTGTATCTTTGATTAGACTACAACTTGAGAAAAATACAGACACTCTGAGGTAAAGTTAACTCGTGTATTAACCAGAGCAAGAGAGAGAAACATCAATGCACATGGCTAATTACTGTGGATCAAATTTCTGTCCACTAACTTATTACTATTAAAACAATTTAGTAGATGATACTTACATACTTACAATTTGTTCAGTCAAGATTTGCACGAGTCAAAAGCATCACACGGAGCCAGTGAGTGAGAAAAAGCAAAGGTCCAATTTTATTCAATCCAGCACATGAGATCCAAACAGTTTGGGAAGTCTCAAAAAGTGATCTAAATAGTCTGGAGTGGGGCTCTCCTTTTATACAATTCTCCTATGATCCTCCACCCCCTTTGATCTATTTCCAAATATCAGTACGTGTGACTTTTACTCGCCGTTCGCCTTATGCCCATATTTGTACCTGTTTCAAAAACCATTATATTTCACCCATATCTATCTTCAGCAACACTTATGATCATGCTATATCCATATTCCCCAACCCGTAAGTTCCAGCGTTTGCTTTCCCTCAATTCCCTTAGGATTGCCCTCGTCCGGGTTGGTTTTTTAAAAACATACTTCCCCTTTCGTTCATCATTTGACTTTTGGACACTGAACGAAGAGGGTCTCTGCAGTTCTTGGCTTTTTACCATTTGAACAAAAGCTTCTTTTACATTGGATCAAAAGCTTGAATATGGGTGACTGTTTTATTTAGCTTCCTCCTCTTCAGCTTTTTATATTCTGCCACCTAATCTTCTCAGTCTTTTTTTTGTCCTCTCCCACTTTGCTTGTTATCTATTAAGCGCATACTTATACCTATAGATCGTTCCCCTCTTTGCCTCATATCTTGCCTTTTTGGGATGCCTGCTTTTCCTTGCTGCCATATGTTGCTTTGGCTATTATTGCCTAGGTGCACATGCCTCTGGGGATTTTGCCTGATCGAGTAACCATCCCAGTGTGTTTTGTAGCAATCAACACCGGACTTGGTTTCCTGTTTTCTGCCGTAGAGGGACTGGAGGGTCTGGATCTCAACACTAGATATCAGCAGTCTCACCTATTTATGGATCTCGCTCTGCTGGTTGATGTTTTGCACGCTCCATCTGCAACCTCTTCCTTCCCCCCTCCCTTGAGATACCGACTTAGTCCAGCTGCTATCCGTGTTGACACTTTTACCCAAACAGATTATATCCCTTTTATGCCTTCCACTCACTCCACTGGTTATTCAGAGGTTGTTGAGGACATGGATCCTTCTAGCTGTGAGTCTGTTGCTCCATCTTCCTATAATCCTACTAGCCCAGAATATTCTGATAGCCCATTGAGTCCCACTACTTCTCCTGGGCACACCCCTTACCACCGTTCCTTTTCTCCTTTCTACTCAGCTCCTTCTCCTTCTTGCTCCCCGACCAGTCCTTATTCTCAATAAATACCTTGTCTTTTTATACCCCTGTGTCCTGTGGTTATTTCCATTACAACATTCCCTCCTCTGAGGCTTTTGAGAAAGCCTCACTTTGTACTCTTAATTTAAAGGGTATCTGTGTATGTAATTGATTCTGACGTACCTTCTGTTTATCTTTTGCTAACTTCCGGAGAATTATACTTACAAAGCCATAATGTGCCCATGTATACGCATCATCCTCATCTGATTCACTGTCAGGGTCCCTTGCGTTAGCAACATCTACACTTGTCAGGGTGAGCCTTTAACAGGTCTTGGTGTGCTTGGGGTAGTCTTTCTAAGGTTGTGCGATGGGGGGGTTTCATAATAAATGGGTAAATGGTGGACTAGTTGCAACACCCCGCTTCGTCTCTGACCTGGTCTCAAATATACGTATCTCGACATGTTTTCCTGCTAGTTCTTGTTTTACTATGTTTTTAATCACTTATCAGTTAATATGGATAAATGCTGATTATGAGGCTTCCTGATTACATGTTTTAAAGTCTAACCAACAACACGATTTAGACTAACCACAAATAAACACAATACACACACAATGCAAAATGTACGGAATAAAACAGGAGTTCCTAGTTTTCTTGACCAGGTTCTACAACCTACGGTCTTGTATCCTTTGAGTCACTTTAGTGTCTACGTCAATCCCAGATTTTACTCTCCCGTGTATTCAGAGGTGGGTGAATAAACATCCAACGAAAAATTCCCACCCTGCCAGCTTTTCCAGGGCTTGACAGCTTTAGTAGTTATGCATTTGCCTGAATACACTGGGGATTCACTATTGTCAGACTATTATTACAGTTCGTCTATTGTTCTATCATCGCCATGTTGTGTCGTATTGAGCTGCTTCTGGCAGTGGCTCTGCGTTCATGCTGATTGTCTTCGACCTGGATACTTTGCGCATTGTTGAGGGTCGCTCTTGGGGAGAGGTTAGGCTAGCATTTACACCCAGGGCATGGCTCATATTTTCCTCTTCATGTTCCCCACGATTACATAAAACAAATACAATGTCTTAAATGCAATATTAAACAATAACTTTCTTTTAGTGTTGGTACTTTTATGGAGGGGTAAGATGGATTCCCCATCAGTCCCCTGTATACATTTGTTCGCCGCCTTAATCAGGTTTTACGTGTTTTCATATAGTTCCTTGGGTATTTGTACAAATACAGCCTTCCTCAGTCGTTGTCTACTGTTGTATAGTAACAGGAAGCCCCACAGTTGTTGCTCTATCTCATCCATACCTAAGCCCTCATCAGTGGGCTCAACTTGTACAATAGCTTGTCCTGGGATGGTGGTCAGTAGTTCAAGGGTGATTTGGGGCTCGTGCTGAGTGCGGCTGCTAGAACTATGCAAATAAAATGTGCAAGGCAAATGCAAAACTGGTTGTAGGGTACTAGTTTCGGGTTGACCCGGACAAGTGTAACGATAAGCTCATGTAATAGAGGTCCTGCTTTCTCGGATAGGCCTTTTCCGACTACTACCTTGTGTTACTGGATTACACAGTCTTTACTTATTTTCCTTATTTTTCTCTTTGGGTATAGGTTTTTTTACAAGGAGTCATCTTTGTTCGTCACTACTTCTGGGGTTTGCACTTCTTTGTCGGCGACCCCCTTTAATACTTCGAGCAGGATGCCTTTTGTTTCCGGGGCCTCAGTTGGGTCCTCTGACTCGTTTAGATATGCATGCGCTTCATGCATATCAATATACTCAGTATTTGCCTCTGGGTCGGCCTGGCACAAATCAATATCCTCAGTATTTGCCTCTGGGTCAGCCTGGCTCAAATGTTTGAACATCATCCCCCATTGAGGCGGTAACACCTCACCCATAACAATACCGGCCAGAGATGTGATTTGTAGTAACCACGGATACGGCCAATTATTGGGTACAGGGTATAATGCAACAACTAAGGAAAGCGATAAAAAGAAGTAGTACTAGTATTGCTGCCCCTAAACGGGCAAGCAACGCCATCCAATTTCCTGAGAGCATCGACGACAGCCAGGAAGGGAGATGGAGAGAGTCCCCGAAGCCAGAGTTGGCCACATGTTCCTTTTGCAGACCCTGGAGGCGGGCGAGCACCTTGCTGAGGGCCCCTCGTGCCTCTGTGTGAACTGGGATGACCGCACAGCATTCGGGGCCGATTATAGTGCAGACTCCCTCCTCTGGTGCTCGCCTTTGATCAAGCGCAAAGCGGTTCTGGACCGCCATAAGGGAAGTGGCATGGAGCTGGTCTCTGATCAGACCCAAGGCTTCAAGGGTGTAGTTGATAAATCTCTGTTGGTTGTACCATATATATTTGATCCATGCCGTATTGCGGATGACTTGCACCCCCAGGAGCAATACAGAAGCAAACCCGCTGCCAACAGATCCCATGGCTTTATATCACTCTGGCACGCCTACCGGGGTTCCTCCAAAATTAACGGTGACTGCCGTATCTGCTGCCCAGTCGGAGTAATTCATAGTGTCAACATTGGCAAGATACTGGTTCCATAACGCTGTGTACGTTGATTGTGTGAGCATGGAAGGTCAGAGGTGTCTGGCAGGACAATAACCCGAGTTTTACTGTCTAGTCTAACTGGGGCGCAACAGCCCTGCCATTCAGTTGGTAAGGTCTGGCGAGCTCGGTCCCCGCCGCAGTACCAGAAGACATGTGCTACCGCCAGGGTGCCAAATGCCAGGTCGGGTATAGGGATGGTGACATACGAGTGCCTCGAGCATGAGTGATCCATTGTGGAGTTGCACAGGGGGAGCGTAGGGATGCTTAGATTCTCCAAGGGGGCTGTGACATTGCATCGGGCGGGTAGCTTACCGACGTCATAGACACCAAATGGGGAGCATAGACAAAAGGGAAAAGTCAGGGGGAGGTCCCTGACAACGACAAAGGTTGAGTCCGTCTGTCTGCACGGGTGAGAACATACAGGATGAGCTGACATTGTGCATCCATGTGGGGCCATAGTCTGCAGATAAGGATCCTAACAAGCAAATGGTGGGGCACAGGAATTCCTCCATATATGGGCTGGACAGACACTCAACAACATCCTTCAGGGGAAACATGAGATGAGGGGCCGATTTTCTGTCATGGCAGAACGTGGAACATCCATGCAAGATACAGGTTGGTTTGATCATAAAAGGGATGTGTTATTGGCGGGCATAGAGTAGCGTTGCAGTTTCATAAACGCGTCGGCATGGGTAATCTGTAAGGCTTGCGGCCCGGAGGTTGACCGCAGGGGAAAGCAAGGCCATGGAGTGATTAAAGCGACACCACCAGCCAGTTGGGGTGCCCGTGATCTTGAGATGGCCTATTGTTAAGTTCATCGCGGTCCAATCAGCTGTATACATGGCTACATGTGGGCTTCCTTGAAGCAAGTTTTCTGCGTATGCAAGACTAACCTAGGGCGCAGAAAGCCGCACGGGATTGAGTTGAGTGAAGGGCAGCCTGGTACAAGACCGGGATATTCGCAGGTATCGCACCATTGTCAGGCCATAGTGTGGGGGACAGTACCCTCGCACAGAAATGGGCTTCGATGAGATCCTGAAAGTGATCATCAACGGTACTGATGCCCGAAACAGTGCCATCAACATTAATCCTGACGTGACGACGTCATGTATGGTGGCCCGAATTCGTTCCTCTGTGAATCATATGGTTATCTAATGTAGTTATTTTCTGTCTGCGAGGAGCATTTGCAGCGGGTGTGAGAATCTTAGACGTGTTGGGTCTTAGTGCAGGGTTAAGAGCACCTTCCATGTTGTGAAAAGGCGCATAAAAGAGCAAAAGGGCCATGGTCAAGCCGGAGACTAGGACCACGGCCCAGACTCCTGGCTGGCTCGCCAACGGGGTGTGATGTGTTTTATACGACTTGTCTGCGATTGCATTTTGAGCAATGCCAGGGGTAGGGCCTGAACTCAAGTCAGTTGTGAACTATCACATATTTTTGCCAATTTGCTTTTTAAGATACCATTAGCGTGTTCTACCATGCCTTGGGACTGGGGGTGGTACGCACAACCCAATTTGTGCTCAATCCCCAGTGCCTTGGTGATCAACTCTATGGTTTGGTTGATGAAGTGGGCTCCATTATCAAAGCTAAGATAGTCAGGAACCCCAAAGCGAGGTATCACTTTCCGACATAGGAATTTAGCCGCGGATTTAGTGTCTTCTCTTGCGGTGGCCGTAGTCTCTACCCATCTGCTGAAACGGTCCTCCACCACAAATATGTAATGTTTTGTTTCCTTTCTATTTTCGGCCCCCATATCCACATAGTCCATCATTAAATGTCTGAACGGCCCCATAGGAGGCGGAATATGCCCAAGGGGCGTGGTGAAGTTTTTTCGCAAATTGTTTTTTTGCAAGTCTCACAATTGTTAAGTGCATGATCTACCCCACTGGACAGGCACGGCGACCACCAATCCTGTCTGATTTTCAGAATAGTCTCAGCCCTATTGGTGTGATAAAGAACATGGGCCTCCCTGATCAGCATGGGAGGCAATCTTGAGGACGCCACACACAGCCCTTCCACACTGCGCCATAGTCCGTTTCCGTTTCCTTTTTTGCCCCCTCTTTATCCACGTGTAGATTTCTGCCGCTCCTGCTTTGTTTTGTATTTCCACAATATGAGCTACATTGTCCTACATTGGGTGGCGAACCGGCTGCTCCTTTGGGTGAATTAGAGCCATTATTTGGGCGGGCCCTACAGCGGCCTTTTTCATGGCTTTGTCTGCAGACGCATTTCCCTTAGTAATGAAAGAGCCATCTGTTTTGTGCGCTTTACATTTAACAACAGCTAATGCAGATGGCATACAATAAATCTGAAATCGCTTCTCCGTGGGTCACGGTGGACCCATCAGCTCGTTGAAATCCCCTTTGCGCCCATATTTGTCCGAAAACATGATGTACACCATGGGCATAAGCAGAGTCTGTATATACATTACATCACTTGCCACTGCCTAGTTTACATGTGGCGGCTAAGGCCTTAATTTCGGCTAACTAGACTGGGCATGGTTGCGGGAGGGGAACACTTAAGACCACTCTGAAAGTTGGTGGGTTTTGCGTTGCTTCTATTACTGGGTATCCCGCCCGATTTCCCTTGGTGGTATGGTAACAGGACTCGTCTACGAAGAACGTTCTCTGTGCATCGGATATAGCATTATTCTCTAGGTCTGGGCGTGCTTTCAGAGATTTTTCCAATTCACTGACGCAATCATGTGGCTCCCCGTTGAAGGGGGTCACCATTTTGTCTGCTGGGTTAACGGTTGTGCATCGTTCTATGGTTAATTCGGGGGCTGAGAGTATTGAATCGTATCCGGTGCATCGCGAATTGGTTATGACGAAATTTTGACTGGTTAGGAGCGCATGAAGGGCATGTGTCATATACAGGATAACATGGTGCCCCATTGTAATTGAGGAGGCTTTTTGGTACACAAATGCCATGGCTGCTAACGAGCGGTAACACGGTGGCATGCCCTTTTCTACATTATTGAGGCCGTACTATAGTAGGCTATAGCTTGTTTACCCATGCCCTGTTGTTGTTGGGTTAGTACTGTGGATGCATATCTTTTCCTTTCTGAGACGTTCAAGTGGAACGGCTTACTGTAGTTGGGGTTAGCAAGCGCTGGTGCCGCAGCTAACGCAGTTTTTATGTCTATTCTGCATCACCCTCGGGTGTCCACTCTAAGCTGGCATTTGGTTGCGCATGGTCTGCAGCTTTCATCATGTCCCTCAACGGCTGAACCCTTAGTGCAAACTTGCACACCCACGGGCAACTGAACCTGGCCATCCCTAGGAAGGTTAGCATTTGGCACACTGTTTTTGGCCTGGGAGCCTTACTGATAGCTTCCACATGCTTTGGCACTATGGTTAGCTGTTTTCCTTCAAGCATCCCCCCCAATTATTCTACCTTAGTTTTGCAATTTTTCCCTACTTACTTTATGCCCGTTTTCTGCTAATAGTCTCAATATTTTTAGTGAGTCCTGTTGGCATTCTTCTCTTGATGTACTACAAATCAGGAGGTCATCGACACACTGTGCTTTGACAATTCAGTGTAGCTAGGTCTTGGGCTAATGCCTCGTGTAAGTCTACTGTTTTCCCTCATATGTAAAAGCAAACAACTGCTGCGAGTCAGGGTGTAGGGGCATCTTAAGGAAAGCTGAACATAGATCAATAACGGTGTACCATTTAGTTCCTTCCGGAATATTAAACAACAGTGTATGGGGGTCCGGTACTATGGGTGTTTCTGGTACCACTACTTGGTTGATGGCACCCAGATCATGGACCAGCCTCCATTTATCTGACCCTGACTTCTTTACTGGGAAGATGGGTATGTTACATGGGCTCCTTGTGGGGATTAACACCCCGCTTCCAGTAAGCCTTGTATGGTAGGCTTTATACCCTCTCTAGCCTGTGCTTAGAGCGGATACTGTCGTTGACAAGGTAGCCTAGCATTTTCTTTCACTTTTATTTTGTCTAACCCTGCTGAGTTTTTCTAGTCCTACATCGGTTGTGTGCTTGGTCCACAGTTGTTTAGGGATATCTTTCCATAAAGTTTCATTCATTTTTCTTCTTCTAACTCTCTTTGTCATTTGATTGCTTGCTTTACCTATCTAACGGTGTACTTCAGTGCTTCCTGCAACCGCTGTGTCAATGGCTGCTATTGAAATACAGATGTACCTTCCATCTGGTGACTTATGCAAATACTGGTTGTGAGTGGGCTTTCCATTCTCTCACTTCCTTTACTTGCTTTATCATGGGCCCTAAGTCTTTTACTTCAAACCCCTGTGCGATCATGAGGGTAACATAGGGAGCCGCCTTCTCCTCCTGTTACCAGTTCATTATCCTGTCGGGGAGTTTGATCATAGCCGCCACCCCCTGGCGTCCACCGAACACGTCCAGTGTTTTGATGTCCATTCTTCGCTTTTGTTCCATCTCTTCCCATAGTTGTGCATATTCCTGATTGCATCCTTCATTGTCATACTTGATAGTGCAGTGGAGTGGTGTTTTCGTTTCCTCACATTCTGGCACAGCTCTGAGTGGTGTAGAGCTGCTATTTCCAACCAATATAACTTGTTTGCTTTGAGCAGGATTTTCTCAGTTTGGTGCATGACTAAGCACTGTGTAGCCCTCGTTTTGGGAAAGGTAACCCGCAGGCCATTTGCTTCACATTGTATCTGTGCCCCCAGTTTACATAGGGTGTCACGCCCTAATAGGTTGACGGGTGCCCCCGGGAGCATATAAGAGTGGGGACTGTATTGTCACTCCATCCAGTGCCAGTTCTTGAGGCTCAGTAAATCGTAAGGTCTGTATTTTCCCTGAGAAGCCCATTGTTTGTATTGCCTTTTGTGAGAGGGGCAGTTGTGAGCCTTCCTTCCCAATGCTTGAATAAGTGGCTCCGGTGTCGATCATGAAAGATGTGTCGAACATTTTACCTATGTTACCTATTTTCTTGCATTGATCGTGGGATTCTTGGTCCTAACACCTGTCCTCGTCTTTCTGTCCACTCTATCTCCCCATGCTGGTTTTGGGAAGTATGGGCAGTTTCTCCTCAAGTGACTCGGATCGCCGCATTCCCAGCATCCTTCCACCTGCATGTTGTTTCGAGGCATGACTTTGCCTTTTCTATAGCCTCTCCCTCTGCCCCAAGGGGACTGTCCTATCTGCACGTAAGACCCCATGGGTTATAGGTAATCATGCGGGATGGGCTGCATCGTTACAGGTCCTTGACCCACCTGCGTTTGGGGATATCCTTGGGTATCCAGGCGGGACCACTAGTTGGTTGGGCACCATCATGACCGCCTGCTTGGCACTCACACTTTTTTAGTTCTAGTTATTTCCCCGAGTTGGGCTTTGTACAGCTGGGTCAGTAGAGTCTCTGTGGCATCCTTAGCTTCTTTCTTTAACTTTCTGTATTGCTCCACATGGTGTGTTATATGTGCCACAAAGGTGTTCCATTCCATCTTGCTTAATCCCACTACCTCTTCTAGTTTCTTTTGTACCTCATCTGGCAGGGCCTTTTTAATACCATTTTGAACAATCCCACACTTGCCACCAACGAGTCCCACTTGGATCCGGTTTCATCCCTCCACTTGTCCTGAAAGTCCTGTATGAAAGCCATTATATTCTCATCGTCTTGTAATTTGACTACTTCTAATTTTCCTGGATCCATCTTGGCCAGGTATATGGTTCGGATGGTATCCCATATTCTAGTCCTGAATCCTGCACCTCACGTGGCTGGAGCAGTGCTTGGATGGGGAGGCCAAGGGTGCAGTCTGCTTATCTACGAAGTTCTCAGCTGCCCCTGTGTTATTTTTTCACGCAGTGTAATATAAGTTCACGCAAGCCAAATGAAACAAGGCTGTTGATTATTAAGTAAGCATGCTTCGAGGCAGTTAGGTTCTCACTTGCAAACTTCCTGCTCTGTATGCTACGACCTCTGCTGCTGCAGCCTAGTGTGTAAGGAGAGGTAGAGGTCATCTACGATGGGGTGGGATATTAAATAGAAATATCACAATATACTATATGATACAATCGCTCACCTGTATCTTCTATCCTGATTATTGAGACAATTCTGTCTCATGCCCACTCTATAATGTTGTACAGTAAACTCAAGAGAAAGAGATCGGATTCCCCAGAACCCGGCTGTGTCTCCATGAAGAGTGATGTCTATGGATCCTCCTCTGAAATTTAAAAATGGAAACCCCTCATCTGTACACAGGTAACATCTCATAGTTCTCATAGTTAAAGTCACTGCAGAGAGAAAGGCCATGTTACACATTCTTTTATCCAGTCCAGGGTCAATAGCAGCATTCTGATATTTATCGGATTATGCTGAATGTATCTTGATGTGACAATAAAAGTAATAGTAACTGTTAACAAAATAATTAAAACCACCAACAAAGACTGTACATTCTGATGTTCATTATTAGAGCAAATTAACTCAAATTAACAAGTCAGTCAAAAATTGTAAAGGAAGTATATAAAGGACTTTCTATAATGTTGTACAGTCAACGACAGAGAAAGAGATCAGACTCACTAGATCCCAGCTGTGTCTCCATGAAGAGTGATGGATCTATGGATTTTCCTCGGAACTTTAGAAATATGGGCTCCTCATCTGTACACAGGTAACATCAAACAGTTCTCATAGTTAAAGTCACAGTTAATGGCTGTGCTACACAATCATTAGCAGCTATTTTTATTTCAATTTTAGTTTCTTGGTCTTTAGTGATACTACAGAACTTTATGAAGGTCAAAATGTCTTACAGGTAATGCCTTAAATGCTAAAGCAAGAAGTGCTAATATAAGCAAAAAAAAAAAACTATTCGAAACATTATATAAAGACACTAATACTACTACAAATAATAATAATAATAATAATAACAAACATTAAGGAGTTCTAATAGGAAATAAGAATTATGAACGTAATATGATGTACACAAACACCAGGCTTTAACATTTCATGAAACAGATACAAATATTCAACACTGATTCTAAAATTAATACTAAGTGCAAAGTAACAATGCTGTTGTTAAACAGTATTGTTTTGTGCCACACTTTACTGTGTCTCCATGAAAAGCAATGTGTCTGAGTGTTCATGCTTCGAGGCAGTTAGGTTCTCACTCGCAAACGTCCTGCTCTGTATGCTAATACCTCTGCTGTTGCTACCTAGTGTGTAAGGAGAGGTAGCAACAGCAGATGAATATTAAACAGAAATATCACGATATACCATATGATACAAATTCTCTCACTGTATTCTGTATACTGATTATTGCGACAATGAAATTCTGTCTCATGCCCACTCTATAATGTTGTACAGTAAACTACAGAGAAAGAGATCAGACTCACCGGAACCCAGCTGTGTCTCCATGAAGAGTGATGCATCTATGGATTTTCCTCTGAACTTTAAAAATGGAAACCCCTCACCTGTACACAGGTAACATTTCATAGTTCTCATAGTTAAAGTCACAGTTAATGGCTGTGCTACATAATCATTACCAGTTTTTTAATTTTTTTTTTTTATTTTAGTTTTTTGGTCTTTAGTGATACTACAGAACTTTATGAAGGTCAAAATGTCTTACAGGTAATGCCTTAAATGCTAAAGCAATAAGTGCTAATATAAGCAAAAAAAAACTATTGGAAACGTTATATAAAGACACTAATACTACTACAAATAATAATAATATAAAAATTAAGGAATTCTAATAGGAAATAACAATTATGAACGTAATGTGATGTACACAAACACCTGGCTTTAACATTTTATGAAACAGATACAAATATTCAACACTGATTCTAAAATTAATAGTAAGTGCAAAGTAACAACGCTGTTGTTAAACAATATTGTTTTGTGCCAAAATCCAGGCACTTGTCATAAATCGTGACGTAGCGGATAAAGGACGGATGTAATCGTAGTTAAGAACGGTAGTTTTATTTAAGGAGAAACAGGTAGACAAATCCAAATCGTGATCCAGAACGTAATCCACAAACAGGCGAAGGTCAGGTAAGGTAGTGAACAGCAAACAGGCATAAACAGGGTAAGGCAGACATCAAGGTCGTGGTCACGGAAAACAGGGTCGAGACATGAAGCATGAGATATGAACATAGAGCGAGAGACTGGTAGCGGCGAAACCAGTGAACTAAACTAACAAAGCTAAACATAAACTATGATATAGACTAGGACTAAGACTGTGAACATGAACCATAAACCAGGAAACATGACATAAACAATGACTATGGTAACTATAATACCCTATACTATACTACATTCAATTAACCATGCTGTGTGTAGCACGGCTCACGGTATATATGCCGGCATATATGGTAACCACTACCAGCTGAGCGCAATACCGACACACATGACAGCACAACCAATGACAGAACAGGGAGGAGACATGACAGAAACGTTGACAGCTGTCAACACAGAAAAGCACGTGCTCGCGCATTTGCGCTTTAGAGCACGCTGCCTCAAGGGGAAACCGTGACAGCACTACTGAGATCACAGTCACTTTACTGTGTCTCCATGAAAAGCAATGTGTCTGAGTGTTCATGCTTCGAGGCAGTTAGGTTCTCACTCGCAAACTTGCTCCTCTGTATGCTACTACCTCTGCTGTTGCTGCCTAGTGTGTAAGGAGAGGTAGAGGTCATAACGAATATTAAACAGAAATATCACGATATACCATATGATACAAATTCTCTCACTGTATTCTGTATCCTGATTATTGAGACAATGAAATTCTGTCTCATGCCCACTCTAT
>JAOUWY010000035.1:87410-102425 GCA_025728095.1 Prietella phreatophila
GTTGGGTGGGGTGTTCTGTGTTGTGCTGTTAAAAATGCAGATTTTCAATAAAAATTCTATGATAAAAAAAAAAAAGACCACATTATGGTCATATATGCTTTTCAGTAGGGTTTATTTTTCAAAATGTATTTTCTGAGCCCTACAATACACTCAAATTCACTTTTTAAAGATTCAAAACATTTAATCAAACTTTTTAAGTTGTTTTTAAACATTTACCTTTAAATTTCACTGTTAAACATTTAACAATTTTAAAATACATCACAACAAACAATACACACTTCTGTGCAACCACATAAACACATCTTACAAGTCTACTAGAAGATTCCTAACAGTCCCTGGTTACAGTTACCTACAGCTACCTAATATCTGTAATATATAAAAAGCTAATGTTAGCTGTTCTAGAGACAATATTAGCATTTCTGCCATGCTGAACACTTCCTAATGTGCCAGAATGTTTACACCACTAGACTAGTGTACCAGTCGATCTGTACTCTTAACTGTTTTGTACATTTACTTTTTTTTTTATTATTACTCTTGTGGAGCGTATGTAGAACATCTTCAGCTAAAAGTTAGTTGTTTCCTTGTAAGAGCGTGTAAATAGAACATACAACTTATAGATTGATTGGTCAAGGCCGTCTAGGTTTCATTCATCCTATGTTCTTCCTAGATGATAATTGATTGGCAGGTAGAACATTGTAAAACCAAGTTTATCTGTGAGTGCTTTTTTGGTTTCAAAATAAAAAACACGACAAAAGAAAAGTATTCCAGGTGTAATGAAGTCCGTCCGTCCGTCCATCCATCCATCTTCTACTGCTTACTCCTTTTCAGGGTCACGGGGAACCTGGGGTCTATCCCAGGGAGCATTGGGCACAAGTAGGTATAATGAAGTTTATATGGTTGACCCATTTTCAACCAAAATGCCAAACAGAACCTTGGTCATGATTTTTTTTTTTTTTAATCCACTTACATATGCTATGTAATACTTCAAGAAATCACATTTCTCTCAAACAGGTTTCTGGTTTAAACCCATTAAACTTCTTCTCTTGGATTATCCATGACCACTCTTTGCTTTTCTGTAAAGTTGGTGGTCTGATATGATCCATTTGCTGCCATATTGCTCTTTTATGCCTTGAAAAACAATGTGGTCAGCCCTCCCTTTAACAGTGCACTTCCACTTTTAGCCAAGAAACCCATGGGCTCTCTGCAAACGAAGGTGAATGCCGGTGGTAAAGAGCTTAGGAAGCACTTCAGAACCGAGGGATTATCCTCGCCTCAATTAGACAGTGGGAACGGGAATGATCCCCACCTCAATTAGCGAGTTTTTCCCTTCTCCTTTGGATTATGGTATTCACCTTCAGCCTCTGAGGGGTTTCTCCTTTGCTCAGATGATAGCCAAGGCAGGAGTCCACCTGGACCACACTTTAGCAGCTGTGAAAGCAAAAGCATTGCTCCATAAACCACTGCTCAAAACTCAAACACTGAAAGGGGCTCTACAGAACCAGCTCTGACAATGAACATGATGAAATATACATATTGTATTCAAATGTACTTTCTAGAAATTTTGCATTGTTGGCTTTGTTAAACGTGAATTGTGGTAAAACTGGAAACTTACTGTGTCATGTGGGCTGTTTTGCCACTACAGTTAGAGAAAATATACTGGAAAATACAGCCGCGTGCCAAAGATTGCATTAGGACAAAACGTAGATGACCAATGAAATTTATACCACACTGACGTAGCATTCCGTATTCGGATCAGTCAGAAGCTGCTGGTTATTTTCTCTAACAGCAGCTCTGTGACAATAGCGTTGGCTACAGGACAAATCACAGGTTTCAGACGTTCTCATTTCCATAGCAAAGCGTACACATGTGCTGTATGGTTGACGCTCCACAGAAACGGTTTGGTAAGGCACCTGTTGCAAGCTCGATAATAAGACACATGCTTTGCTGAATTCCTGCATTACTTCACTCTGTCAGAGTTTCCCTTTAATAATACGCTTCCACATGTAGTCAATGGGAGTCAGGGTGTGGATGGAGAGTTATGGTCTTAGCGAGTACAGAGAGATACGGTCTATAAACATTCAGCCTTTGCGGCCAGATTGTCTCCCCTATAGGGCATATAATCATGACAGACTGACTGTGTCCAATTTATGTGCGCATAGCAGTAACCCCTGATCAGTCTTAACATACTGTGATGCCAGGATGTTAAACAAATAAAACATCTATCCCTATTAATGCTCCGACACTGAGGTGACACCGAGGTCTGCTCCAATTAAGGCTGAGTTTATTATTCTCCTTTTTGTCACTGACACAAATGAGGAAAAGGGAAGTGGTCTGAATACGTTTTGAATACATTGTGGAGGACTATATTACTATACATGAATGTATATGTACTGCATACTTATATAGCACCCACCAAAGACACATCAAGGATGTAAATAATGTAGCTATTGAATGGTAGAGACCTGAATGACAATGTCCTGAGCTATTAACCTCTTAAAGACAGTGTAATTTGGTGTGTAGATCATTTAGGAAATGTTAGCTGAGATACAAAATAGATGTTTGTAACTTACCAACCCATGGATGGGGTAATTTGGCCAACTCCTCCTGAGGGCAGGGAATAGAAGCTTGAAAGATCATGGGGCTGATGTCTGTGAACACCTGTGACATACAATGATACATGGATCATTATTTAAAAAAAAAAAATACTGTTAGCTTAGTATTTCCTTAGCAGAGTGGGAACCTACTAGGATATTTGGCTAATATAACAGGTCAATCACATCTCTTCCTTGTTACAGAGTCATAAGAATAAAAGGAGTACCCTCTGCTATGATACAAGTGTGACTGGTCCTCACTGGAATGTGCAACTAAATTACAATCATTTAAACAGTTTTACATTGAAAAGCAAGGTCTGAAAAATATCAAGATTCAAGATTCAATTGGGCATGTGCATTGGGATACTTACTTCTTTCAGCCTACCTAGCTATCAAATTATCAAATATCAAATATAAAAAAAAATACTATGAAAATATAGCTGCAAGCAGCAATGGTAGATTGCAGACCATTTCAAAATTGATATGGTTGAGAAATGTATCCCACAGCTTCAATGCATTTCAGTGCATTTGGATCAATGGCAGATTTTAAGTTCATTTTTGTAGTTTTCCACAAATGATCATTGTAGGAAAAAAATCCATAATGTGGACATTATGGGTTCTTTGCTCTCCATGAGCAACAAGGCATGCATTTTGGTTTGAAGGCGAAGAAATGCTATCATTTTGAATGCGTCAACTTTATGGCGTGGCCTGTATCACCACGTATACTGTGTTTAGGCCCATGGTTTCTGAAGTTTAAGTTTAGACTGTAGTTTCATTGTGCCACAGTAGAACAAACCTGAACAAGCTTCATGGTTCTGGAGAAGACTTACTGTTTCCATTACATTACATTTGTGGCATTTAGCAGAAGCGACTTACATGAATGCGTGTGCGTGGCCCCAAGTTTGCACACATGCAAGGGCCTAAGGAGTTAGTGAGAATTTTGGAGCATGTATGGACTGTGGATGAAGGGAGACATCCACTGGCAGCGTGCACTAGCATTTAGCTGAGCATGCATATTTCAGATATTCACAATAAATCTATTTTTTCATCTTGCATTCAGCCATTTCTCAGATTTGTTACTCAACATTGACAAGAGTCTTCATGTGAACTGGTGATTTGAATTGGAGTATCCATTTTATCACTACCGGATGTGTAAAGCATTAGCATTAATGATAAATTATTATTCCTTTTAATGTTGTTGTTTTTAGAGATATGAGGTTGCCATCGCACATGGTAACACACTGTAGTGTCCTCTATGTGTTTGGCATACAAATTTTAGACAGTTGTATACGATTTTAGGCAAAATGATTGAACATTCATAAATACAAACAATTGTTATATGATTTAATTGCTTATCATATTTGACCAATAGGTGCTGCTGTGACAAAATTGATGTGATGTGGTCAGTGTGGGGTCAAAATAGCACACACAAAGTTTTGTGTCAATATGCCAAAGCTTTGCAGAGATACAGCCTCTGAATATTTTTGCCATCATGCCATCAGTGTTGTTACATTAAATGATAACAGGTTAGTATATGAGCACAAACTTTTTGCCGGCATGGTATAAAGATGATCTGAATCAAGTTTGGTGAAAATCGGAAGAACTGTCTAGGACAAGTTCGAAAAAAAAATAGTTTTTTTCCAAAAATTCAAAATGGCGGAAATGTTTTATAGGTGGAAATAAAAATCAAAGGTTCCCAAGGATTCCAAAGATATAAAACACTTGAGGCTGTAACAAACAGTCCAAAAGTTATGGCTATTTTCCAAAACAGTTGGATTTGTCACTATAGCGCCACCATCTGGACGATCAAGCCGAAACTTTGCGATACTGTAGTACTCTAGGCCCTACGATTTGGTCTGCATGATCAGTTTTAGGGCAGAAGAATAATAAAAAAAGAAGAAATATAGCTGCAAGCAGCAATTATCGGGGTTCAATCCGTTTAGGGCATTTAAAGATGTTAAACGATATTACTTAATATTATGCAATCCTATAACTACCTAAATCAAAGAAAAACCAAGAAATTTTAAAGAAATACCGGCCTTCATTAAGCTTGTCTAATAGCTGCTGAACATTGCTTGACCAATGGCAGCCATGTTTATCAAGAGTCACAATTGTCCTCGTATATGCTGATTGGACCATGCTCAAGCACAAATCTTGCAACATTTATTAATCAGTCTGTTGACCAATGTTTCCACATTTACTGCCAATTTCATGTTTTGGTCTGCTATAGAGCCTTAGTATTTTTTAGAATTGTCCTCAGATTGAACATATGTGTCTCAAGTTTGGTAAAAATATCTAATTCTGTTCAAGAGTTCTGTTCAACATTCTGTATTCTGTTCAATGCCCACTTCAAACTTTTTGAAATGCCCTTATGAGGGTAAATCAACTTTTCAACTTCAACTTTTTTAAATGAAACTTTTTTGATAATTATTGATCTAAGTAGTTCAAAGAATTATCCTGCTATAGGATTATTACAGTTGAGCAAAAAGCCTAGGACTATTTCGCAAAACTAGGTTTCTGAAATAATCTCAAATATTTAATGAACAATTTGATTGACAGCAGTGGTCCTAGAGGCAAAGTTATTCAGAAACAGAAGATCTAATGTACAATACAAAGAGCATGTGTATGTCTGAAACATTGAATAATACACAATATTTTACAGACCATTTACACCATTTACACGTATTTTTACTATTATAGCACCACCAACCTGCCAAATTCCTCAATTTTTGACCAGTGCCTCAGATGTGGACCCTACATAAATTTACCAGTTTGGTGAAAAAGTCTTATTCCATTCAAGAGATACAGCCATTTAAGTAAAAGTGGCCACACCCACTTCAAACCTTTTGATGTGGCTTTGTGAGGATGAATCAAAAGATCAACTTTTTTTTGATAACTGTCCACCAAGTTTCATTCTGATCAGCCATTGGTAACCTTGTCTAATAGCTACGGAAATTTGATTGGCAGATGGCAGCCATGATTTTCAACATATGTGATTGTGGTAAATGGCATACTTATATAGCGCTTTTATCCTAAGCGCTTTACACTGTGTCTCATTCACCTATTCACACACCAATGGTAGCAGAGCTGCCATGCAAGGTGCTAACTTGCCATCAGGAGCAACTTGGGGTATGTGGAGTCACCCGGGCCGGGAACTGAACCGCCAACCCTATGATTAGTGGACAACCCGCGCTACCAGCTGTGCCACAGCCGCCCCATATGTGCTTACAGACAGTGATGTTAACTGAGACAAAGACACTTTATGCAAATTTGGAAGTCAATTGGATCAACGGTTCCATAGTTACAGCCAATTTAAAGTTTTTTTGGTATTATAGTGCCACCATGTGGCAAAACTGTGGCAAACTTTCTGTGCCACCATAGATTGCCCTCAAGCATAAGCAAACCATTTACGTAAAAGTGACCATGCTTCCTGTGTTTTCACATACTGTAGCTACCTCAAGTTGAAACTTTTTTTGATAACTTTTGTTAGTGAGACTCCATAGATTTGTTTGGCACTGGGTTGGTCCCTATCGGACGAAAATACTACGACTAGTTTGCAAAAGTAGGTTTTACAAAAAAATCCAAGATGGCGGAACATTTTTATAAGTGGAAATTTCAGATATACGTTTTACTCTGTTCCCAAGGATTCCAAAGATATAATACACTAGAGTCTGTGATAATAGAAAATATTATGGAACTAGTTTTTGCTGCTACTTGTGCTGCTACACTTCAAAATAGTTTACAGCCCATGTGCTGTGTATTTATTGTCCTGTGTAATTATTGTCCTGGTCTCTATATTTATTGTCTTCCACTCATGGTGTCTTGCACCATTGTGTATTTGGACTATACATAGTCTTGCGTACTGTTCTGTGTTGCACCATGGTCCTGAAGAAACAAAATTTTGTTGTAATGTATACAACCTATATAGAGAAATGACAATAAAAACCCACTTGAACTTGAAATATGTCACTAAAACCTCTACTTGGTACATTTAACATTTAATGCTGATCACATGAACGGCCTAGGACTACTTTGAAAAAGATTTTTTTCAGTAAATGAAAGATGACAAAGTCTATCAGCCAAAAATAATTAAACAATATGGCAAAATGATGCAGGAACTCTTCTGCTATCTATTATATTTCCTACAGATGTGAATATATAAACCAAAAAGTAAATTTATTTATTAAAGCCTGGGTGGTAATGGGTCATTTCATTTGGTAGAGTAGGTGGTGGGAAATGGGACCTAACAAACAAATTTGGTGGTTATATTTAAATGATAGCCCTGTCTTATAGCTGTTTATGAAGTTCTGCCATACATTGATTGTTTGGCACATGGTGGCCATACTGTTATTAAATCTCATCAGTTTGCTCAGTAATATGACACATAAATTCTGAAGATATAGCAAAAATCCTAGGAAAAGTTCTCAAAAGTAGGTTTAGCATATTATTCAAATTATCAATACATGTGAGTGGGTGGAGCTACTTAAATAGTTGAAAAGACAAATTTGGGTGTAAGGAAACAAAGCATGAGAAAAGGATGTACCCATCGTTTAAAATATAGATATGCTGCTTTTTTGTGTATCAGCAAAAATAAATAAATCTAAGGGGGCAGAGCTAAATGTTTTTGAGGCTTTTTTTTTACAGCAAGAAATTCCGCTGAGTAGTTTGACATCAAAATTGTAACAATATGCCAAAAAGCCTAGGACATGATCTCAGTAATAGGTTTTGCATGTTATGCAAATTAACACAAAATAAATCTAAGTGGTTAGAGCTAAATGGTTCTGGGAGCTTTTTGTTCAGGAAAACCCAAAAAATAAGTAGCAAAAAGGTTTTTTTCAAGTTTTCAAGATATGAGCCAAAACTGCTTGCCCCTAAAAAGCCTAACAAAATCACTAAGTGCTTGGCCCCCTAATAAGGTGCATTGATTTACTGAGATGCAGAATGTTTATTAAAGTAAGTGCAACATTATGTGTAACAGTATAATAGTGTGTAGCATAATATGTAAATTTGAGCTGTATAACACAACATTATATAAGTAGTATCATATAAGGGTAAAAACTGATAGTGTGTGTGTTTATGCTTTCATATCTCCTACCAAACACTAGGAAATAGAACATCTTATGGTTTGGATGGTTTGTGTCCTCAATCATTGCTTTGTTGTAACAGATGGAATCAGATGATTTGCCTCCATTTTGTTCTTTGATGACAACAAAGCACTATAGTAATTCATGTCAAGGCAGTATTGTCCTAACATCTTATCTTGAGATGAATTAATAATTTGTAGATCATGTTAAAATGTCCTGTTGTTATTACAGCAGAAATCTGTGTTTGTAAAGGATGTCATGGGTTAGCAGCAAACATCTAGTACTTAAGTTTGACTTAAAGGCAACCTCTGTTTGTACAGAAGAATGCTGCTTGATGACTGTAATTTGCCAATGCTTCAGGCATGTTTCTGAACTCAACCTATAAATCTATTGAGATTGGAATGTGACTGAGTCAACTTACTTTGTCTTTGCACCCCACCCCCTCACAAAAGCCATTCTAGATTACACTGTGGGAATTCTCAGTCCCCATCCTTGAACATCAGTCACTACTTATGAAGGTGCCATCTGCTCAGGGCTGATGTATTTCTATGAGAGGACAAGTATGACAAAAACCAATTAACGGACTGAAGGCCAAGAATCATATGTTCATTAAATCCAAAGATCTGCTTTATGTCACTGACAGGTTACATAATTAGTTTGTGTTTTTAACGGCTTTGTCTACATTTTTTTTTCCATACTGTTAGAAAGCCAGTGGTCACATGGCCAATAAACTTTGAAGAAGACAGGAGTCAGAAGAATCCTATGTCATACTGAAGTTTCATTTTGAATTTAGCTATAATTGTGCCACTACATACACTTAAGTTTTCATGCACAACGTCTGGTAAGCAAGTGGGGGGATATTTAACTCTGCTGTGGATATTGTTGAGCAATGGAAGGAGCTTTGATGAACTCCTTAATGCAGTGGACATGCATTTTCGTTAGGAGGCAATGCCAGAAATGTCTGATGTTTTGGAGTCCACCTCTGTGGCTGAGGTAAATATAGCAGTTAGAAACCTTCACAGAAGCAAGGCTGCAGAAGTGGACAAGATTCATCCAGGCACTGTACAAGGTTGGAATCATGCCTCCTCAATGTTGCTTATAGATTTGGGGCAGTGCTCTCGGACTGGAAAACTGGGAAGGTGATCCCTATTTCCCTATATAATGGGGAAAGCGAAAATGTGGGTTCCACCCAGATTGTGGATGAGTAGACCAACACTTTACATGGACTTGGAATCCTGTACTACAGAGCAACTGACTGTGCAGCTGGAAAACATGCAGAAGAAATCCTCCATATCCCTCTGGAACTGGTGCCAATAGAAACCCTGGCAGCGATGCCAGAGGTTTGTGTTACCCACAGAACCTTGCTGGTTCTTTCAGCAACCTCTGCATCATTTCTATCAATCAGCCAAAGAGCATGAAACTGCAAAGCACTGCAACATCCTCCCAAGGTGGCCACTGCTGCACCTCTACCCACTGCATCAGCCTCATGTTGTACCTCCTGATGCTACCAGCAAATAGCTTCCTCTACTCAGTTCACAGCAGCATAGTCCTGTCCCTGTATCTACAGTTTCACCTCATGCCCCTCCTGTGGTTCACATTTTCAGCACCCAGTTGCACTACAGGGGTGCCTGGAGAGGACGTTGGCATTGGAATGGTGTCCACACACCCTATGCATTATTTTGAAGTCATAGGATTGGAGCTCTTCTATCCAGTGTGCCACTTGGCCCTCTAGTTCTTTAAAGAACATCAGAACAGCACAAGCCACCACCCATTCTCCTTTTGGGTGAAATCCATAAGTAATTATACCGCCTATCTCTGCAAACTGATATCAGCTGGGTTAGTAAGTTGATGGTCTATAAAAAGGCTTTTTGTTACCAAGCTGTCACACAAGAAACATCTCACGATGGGTAAAAGCAAAGAGCTCTCCCAAGACCTTCACAATCTTATTGTTGCAAAACATATTGATGGAATTGGATATAGACATATTTCAAAACTTCCGAATCCTCCAGTAAACACCATTGGGTCCATTAGCCACAATTGGAAGCAATATCAGTCTGTTATCAACGGGCCACACACAGGAGCGCCTTGCAAGATTTCTGACCAGAGTCTGGTCAGACGAGAGCAAAATTTTACTTTTTGATTGTCATACTACTACACCATGTTCGAAGAAAAAAATGGCACTACACATCACCTTAAAACACTACACCAACAGTGAAGTTTGGAGGTGGAAGCATCATGGTGTGGGGCTGTTTTTCATCACATGGTACTGGCAGAATTCATATAATTGAAGGAATGATGAATTTGGAATCCTCCCTTTACCGGGAGATTCTTGAGAAAAATTTGCTGCCATCCACCAGGATGATGATGAGACATGGGTGGACATTCCAGCAGGACAACGATCCAAAGCGTACAGCAGAGGAAACTCTCAATTGGTTTCAGAGAAAAAAAAATCAAGGCATTAGAATGCCAGTTTTCAATAATTTCAAGGCATTAGAATTCAATACTTTTTTCCTGTCATATTCCACTTTCTTACACAACTTTATTTATGGACTTAAATGTTGTGAATTCTTTATATTTCAGGATTTCTTGAGTTAATACAGTTGTCTGATGAAAATGTCATGTGAATAGCCTCATCGGAAATACCTCAAATAGTGAAGAGCTTTCTCTTATGTAGACCCATAGTTATGGAACAGCCTTCCACTTAGTGTTCAGGACTCAGACACAGTCTCAGTGTTTAAGTCTAGGCTGAAAACATATTTGTTTACTCAAGCTTACCATGAATAAACTTTCTTTTATGCAAAGTACATAGTTTTATCCATTACGGGATAGTAAGCAAACCTAACAATCTCTCCCTCTCTTTACCTCCCTCTTCCTCTGTCGAGCCACACATGATACTAGGGAGATGCCGGTAATCCTGACCCTTTCTGTTCTCCGGACCCTGTCCTGATCCATCCTGATGCCCTACTTCTGGATGGAGCTCTCATCAACTGGAGGATACAACTGCTCAGGATGGTACCGCTTGAAGTACCATGGAAATGGTTTTGGACCTCAATTCCACATGGACATTCTCGCTGTGGTTGCTGGGACTATGGCTGCTGCGATGCCTTGAGACTGCAAATACCGCATGCAGTTTTGAACTCAGGTCTCCTTTAGTGAACAGTGAACTAGTTCAACAAAGACTTCATGTTAAAACCATAATGAACTTTCTTTCATTTTCACACTATCCATTGTCACCCAGAAGAGGATGGGTTCTGTTATGAGTCTGGTTCCTCTCAAGGTTTCTTCCTCACTTCATCTTAGGGAATTTTTCCTTGCCACTGTTAAAATTAAATTCAAACACTTAAAATCTGTATCCTGTGTTAATATATTTCTGTAAAGCTGCTTTTTTCCATTGTTAAAAGTGCTATATAAATAAAATTGAGGTGTCTGTGTGAGAAGTATAATTAGGAAATACACTTCCAGTCGATGCTAAGTTGCAGACTCACAGGTTCGCTAAGCTCCAAAGGCACAGTTTCAATCCAATTCAAGAGCTTTAGCATCTTAAAAAATCTTTTTTTTCAAGCCAGCTCATTTGTTCAGTTCAGTCGGGACAGCTTTTCTTCAGCTGGAGCTGGGGCTTTAATCATTAATAATGAATATCTTCAAATACCAGTCAATTTTGATGAAAAATCTTGAGCCTTCTGCTAAAACACTAAAGATGAAAAAAAAATTCACCTTTCTGCATGGCAACAATCCAAAACAACAAAGGAATGGCTTCACCAAAACAAGATCAAGGTTTTGAAATGGTCCAGCCAGAGTCCAGATCTAAATCCAATCAAAAATTTGTGTGGAGACCTGATGAGTGTTGTGCACTGGAGACGCCATTCCAATTTGAGTTTCAATGCTTTTGCAAGGAAGAATATTGGTTAGCAATATTGCTAAGTCAAGACGTGCCAAACTGATTAACTCTTACCCAAAAAGATTAAAGTCCATGACAAAATCTAAAGGTGCTTCAACTAAGTATTAGTTCTGGGGAGTACACACTTATGCAACCAGGTTATATTACATCATTTATTTTTCATTTTTTACTAAAATGGTTCTTAGTGTTTTTCACTATCACTGACCCTTATCAATGGATTATACCATATCCTCAAATTAAACATTATCTGTAGCTACCACCATCACATCATACGGTTGGAGTGAACCTCCAAAGCCTTCGCTGGCTGTGCTGTGGTCTACAGCTGGTTTTGAGCACCAGTCAACATGGTGCTGCTCAACGCAAGATCACTGGCAAATAAAATCTTTATTCTTAATTACTTCTTCAATTCACACCACTTGGGTATTTTATTTGTGACTGAAACCTGGGTCAATATCAAGGTTTCTAGTACTTTCTCTGTACAGCTACCACCAGACTGTAATTTTTTCAACTCTCCTAGGACCACAGGACAGGGTTAACTACGATTTTTAAATTTCACTTTTGCACCCTGTCGACTGAAGATTACCACAGTCTCAAACTCCAAAAGTTTTAATTAAACTCTACAAACCCTATGGTTGTTACTGTTGTATATCAGCCACCAAAATCTAACAGGAACTTTATTGATGCATTTGTGAACTTTTTAAGGAAAACTGTCCAAAACTATGACAGACTTTTACGACCTGGAGATTTTAAAATTCATGTGTGTTGTGAATCTAACCTGCTACCCAAGGAGTTCCTAAGTCTTATTCATTCTTTTAACTTTGAACAACTGGTGAAAGGCTCTTCACATTTACTGTACAAGACCATACATTAGCCCTGCTTTTAGCTCATGGGCTACCTGTTACTGATATTGATATCTGTGACTTCAATCTTTTTGATCATAAACCTGTTATCTTTAATGTTCACTTTCCCAATCAAACTGTTAAACCATGCCCCTCAGTTCATCAGTCTCAGAGGATTTTCCCTGCTACTCATGGGGAGCTAACATCATGGCTGTCTTAAAATGTCCTATACTTAAATGAGAGTAAGACTGAGATGGTCTGGCGTCCACTGCACCAAAAAAATGCTGCCGCCAGTCTCCTAACGGGTACATGGAATCGCGAACACATTACTCGTATTCTTGCTTCACTACACTGGCTACTGGTGTGCAACCAAATGGATTTCAAAACACTCCTACTACTTTACAAATCTCTTAACAATCTAGCGCCTTCATACCTTACGGAGCTCCTATCCTTTCATAAGCCCTCTACAACTCTCAGGTCATGTGATCCAGTGCTCCTAACGGTTCCCAGATCTACAATGAAGCTTAGGGGTGATCGTGCTCTCGATGTGGCTGGCCCTAACCTTTGGAATAGCCTGCCTCTACATATTAGAAAGGCTCCTACTTTAACCATTTTTAAATCCAAGTTAAAAACTTATTTTCCTTGGCATTTGACCAGTCATAGAGATTTTTATGTTTGTAATTTGATTCTTATGTAACAACTGTTACAATACTAGGTTTTCTACCGATATGATTCTTTTTATTTTAATTCTATTTGAGCTTTTGTAATTATTGTTGTAAAGCACTTTGGTGACCTTTGTTGTTTTTAATGATGCTATATAAATAAACTTCCATCCATCCATCCATCCATCCATCCTTTACCGCTTATTCCTTCTTCAGGTTCATGGGGAACGTGGAGCCTATCCCAGGAAGCAGGGGGCACAAGGCGGGGTACACCCTCCCTGGACAGGGTGCCAGTCCATCGCAGGGCACATATAAATAAACTTGATATTGATATTGACACTTTAATTTATAGATTGCAATTTCACAAGAAACACAGAAAAGCTTCTGACATGATTTATCTTGCATTTTTGACATCATAAAAACCGGCCATTTTAACAGGGATGTGTAGACTTTTTATATCCGCTGTATAATGACCCCTGCTTGGCTTTCCAGAGCTGACTTTTACACGGAATAACACAAGCAGTGATTTTGCCAACACACAACAAAGTGTAATGAGCACTGTAGCTAAAAAGAATGACAGTCTGATGAGAGGCCTAAATGAGCAGACTTGTTTAAAAGGATTCTAAAGGATTGGGGAATACTATAAAGAGATTCCTTAAAATTCTGGTGGATTTGAAGTTTCTTATGTAAAAAATATTTTGTGTGTTGTAATTTTGCTTGACATTTTACAGAACAGTTCTATAGGATTTTTCTTTGATAAAAAATGAGCCTTTTGCTAGAAATAAAAATGAAGCTCTTAACGCCAGCTATGAAAACATTGAAAACCTCATAATGGATTCCTGAAAATTAAAGGAAACATCTGTCAGTTTCAGCACCCCTGCAGCATTACATGACTGTTTTATAATATTTTAGATAAGCCTGTACTCTATTTGAAACGTTCTTGGAAATCCTTTTTGTAAATCTAATACAACAGTGTGTCCTGAAGATGCAAAACAGATAAATTATTCTACATCACTTGTTCTATTGCATCAAATATTAAAAATGCATTATAAGTTAGACATTCTTTTAAATGACCTGTTTTGAAAAAGAATGTTTTTTTTATTTTCAAATGAGAATGCTAGAAATAAATAGCAGATTTTCTACTGTTTGCTAAAACCAAACAAGTGAAAGTGCGTTGAGATGACTGTACAGTCTCAAAATAAAGAATGAGCAAACATGTCATAGACTGATTAAGAACAAGAAAACAAAAAGTTATACCTTTTTTCTGTTTGTCCCTTAGTTGGCATCTTCTGATTTGCCCTTGTAGTTTAATTTTTGCCTCCATGAATATATGCCTAACTCCAATTCTGCCTTTTTTTTTTCTTGTCTGAGTTCTTGTGAAAATCAAGCTAGTCTATACAGTATGTATATGCTATTCCAAGGTATCTGCATGTTGGTCTGAGAAGCCTGTGTAGCAAAGTTTGTTTTGTGGGTGAATGTCACTCCAATAGCTAAGAACTTGAATGTGGTTGTGTTCTACTCTTACACATATCTAGTCAAGCATTTGGTGATTTGGGGACCCAGTGTGTCTAGTGCTTTGCTATTTCACCATTTCTGTGGCCAAGCATCAGTTTTTACTGACCTCTGGCCAAGAATTTGACTATGCTGAAAATCAAAGTCTTACCATTAAACCTTCCAAGGTCAACTAAGGTGACTGTCTGAATCAGCTATGAACTTGTCCTTTGATTTCTTTTGAGAAAATTTCAGCAACATAAGGAAATGAGAAAGTAACAGAAAACCCTTTGACATTTCAAATGGGTGGATCAGGACCCATATTAGGAAACCATATACCAATGTATCTGTTTGGACAATAAGACATCCATCCATCCATCCATCTTCAACCGCTTATTCCTTCTTCAGGGTCGCGTGGAACCTGGAGCCTATCCCAGGAAGCATCGGGCA
>JAOUWY010000035.1:129654-140718 GCA_025728095.1 Prietella phreatophila
ACACACACACACACACACACACACACACACACACACACACACACACACACACACACACACACACAATTTGGTCTGAGAACACAAGTAAAATGTTTCTGTTTGGCATTTTCAATTTAACACAGAGGTTTTCATGATAAATTATATTATCAGCAACTTTTAAAAAGTACAATCTGACAAATATTTTCCTGAATGTCAGAATTTCTTCTGACAGGCATATTACCTTCCCCTTTTTGCTTGACAGCATGCATGCAAGCTGGCATAGACTCCACAAAATCAAATCCATGAGAGTCATCTGAACACATTTAGTAAATTTTGTAAATTCTAAAACTTTCTGTTTCTATATAAATAAAATTAATTTGGTCTCATACGTTTGGACTCCACTGTATATGCAGGCGTATATCCAGCTAAACTATCACATTTTTTTATGATTTTCTAAGCAACATAAAACGCTAAAATGCCTGTTATGAAAATGATATGAAAACGTTTAGTATTCAATATATCCTGTGTTCTGAAATCAATGCATTAATCGACAAGGCTGCACTTAGCAGCTGTACATGAAGAAGACAAACATCTTCAAATTAAATGTATAATTTTACACTTACAGCTATAGCTTAGCATGCTGATGGCCTGAGTCAAGATTTTAAATGAATCAAGGTATATTTTTTCTTAAGTCTAACTAGGGGAAGACAGATCTGACCAGTCAGATGTATCTTTGCTTGACTTCACAATGAAAAAAGACAATAAGAAACTTACAGATGGTGACACTTGTCCATTGGGATGATAGGGCTCCGGCAACATCAGGAACGGGTATCCAGAATATGTTGATGCTTTGTACATCCCTCCATCTTGAGGCTTTGGTACTAAAATATGAAATGTGATATGTTATAACAAAAAGTCTCACTCACTGACAAAGCCTAAAGGGCAAATATTTATAAGGGATTAATTCAGTCCCAGGTCCAAATACATGGTGGAAAGCTTTAATGCACAGTTTACAGTAACATCAATTTTACTTTCACATGTGAAATGAATGTCCTACGTTTCAAGTTAAAAAAAATAAACTGGGTAGCTCGTCTTTATATCTCACCATTACACAATAAAGCAGTAAGGCATGGAACGTATCCTACCACCAAACGTCAACATTAAACCACCTTAATTAACTTATTAATCAAAGAAAAATGTGTATTTTAAATCGCACGACATGGCGGCTGAATTCTAGGATCATAAAGTGTTGAGTAAGTTTCTATAACAGCAATAGTTCTGACACTACGTTAAAAAAAAACCTTTTATATTAATATATATTAGTTCTGACACTACGTTAAAAAAAAACGTTTTATATTAAATTTTCGTTTCTATAGCAACAGCTCATTCACAGGTGGACACTCCAGTAATAAACATCTTTTGACACAGCGTATTGTTATTTAACAGAGAAAAATCGTTGAAATGGTGACGCTTCCTGTTAGGACAGGTTTCTGTAACTTTTATGGAAGTAGTCCCCAGTGTCAGCGCCATGGGAGATTTTTCAGGACAGAATTGGTCACACTTTCCGGTTTCTCGGTGACAAGATAAACTGCATTGTTCTCTTTTCAACTTGAACAGAGAGAGAGAGAGAGAGAGAGAGATGTTGAGAAGAAAGTTAAGCCTATGTCTCTCAGACGTTACATAAGATTAAATCTAACTATGAATGGTTAAAACGTGCGATGCAACGTTGATTAATAAATAAAAATTTAGAATCCTTAATCAATCTCAGTGGTGTTGGCGGAATGGTACATTTCGTTCAGTGCTGTTACACAAAATAAATCTCCTTCGCCTCAGGCCGTGGGTTCTTTTCATATAACAGCACTGCTTTACAGTGAAGAAGAACTCATTTTCCAGGTGACAATAACAAACAGAAAACCACGCGTGGTCTGAAAACTATGTGTAGACATGCAGTACAGCGACACGAAAGAATAGAATTAACCTATAGAATTGTGACTGCAATTATTTCCGTTATGTCTAGCGTTCTTCTGGTTTCTTTTCTCCTTCCAGACTCACCGTCGTTCAGATGTTCGAGATGTTCCCTGTGTTTCTCCTCGTACCCTCTCTGCTCCTCCTGGTGTCCTGCTCTCACCACCTGCACGCATTCGGAACAACTGAATTAGATGAATCAACTGTCGGCTCTAACGGGCCACTGCTGGTTACTGACCATCAACAGCCCAGGAGAAAACGCGTGCAGACAGAAGAGGAGGAAGAGCAGCAAGCAGAGAGTTACAAACATGAGGTGAAAGAGAAAAACCGAACCGGTGGGTGCGAGTTCTGACTGATCTCCGATTCATTCACCAGCGACGATTTCAGATCGGCCAAGTCCCCCTCGGTGAACGCGTTCTCTTCAATCTTCTCGTCTTGTTCTCCTTCATCTTTGAAGGCAATCATTTCGTCGTTGGCTCCGAGATCATCTCCCCCTCCGCTGTTGAGCTGTGGCATTTTGTCTTTGTTGAAGAAGAAAAAAAAAAGAAAGAAAGAAAGAAAGAAAGAAAAAAACAAGAACAAAACCCAAACAAACAAAATCTACTTCCACCTTCCTGTCAGAAACTTTTGTGATTTTTTCTGTAAATTTAGGGGCTCTAAGTATCTGAGAGGAATCAGAGAAAACACCTAGGACCTCGGCGGGATGAAGAGTATTGTAGTCTCGGCCTGCTACAAATACTGCTTTTGAGCAGAAGACAAGTCGGGTAGCGCGAACATCAAAGGGCACCACGCGCTGATTGACACTTTCAATGACTGTTGGGGGTTGGACAATCGAGTTTCAGCCAAGGTTTCCGCTCTTAAAGAGACATCGCTTATTTCTGGAGATAAATATGAAGAAACCAGGGACGTGCAGAGAGTTCCTCAGGGGCAGGAGCTCAAATGTCTGAAAGCGCTTTATCACCAAACAGCTAGTTTGACCACTTTAACTACTTTACTAACATTCATTCAACTACAGATTCTTATTCTTATTACCGTCTAGACTGTAAACAGACTGTGTGTGGTCACAATAACGGCATCAGGCTACTTAATAGAGCCTAATGGTACTGTTTTTTACATTCATAGAAATGATTACAGCAAAACGGCAACTTTTAGTGGAGAGATGAATCCAAAGAATCTTAAAAAAAAATTGTAAACATTATGAGATAATAATAATCAAAAAAACTACAGTATTACCATGGACAGATGTAGTGACACACCCACTGTTTGTCACTTACTGTAAAGTAAAACTATTCATTTCCCAATGAAATTTACATTTGGCAGCAGCATTTTGATTTCCATAAAACTGCAGCACTGCTTGCTGAACTGGCTTTTTACTCTCAGAGTTTGTCATTTTTGCCTTCAAAAAAAAATGAAATGAAAAAAAGAGAACATTTTGACAAGAAAAGGAAAATCGGGTTCATTTTTATTCTGGTCTGCGACTTATGCGCATGCTGAACGGAGCAGACACTTTCAGTTGGTAGCGTCTGTTGATTATTCTCCAACTGAACTAAATGGATTTTATTTATCTAAAAAAGCAAAATAATAGTTGGAGTAGTGCGGCAGGACACAAGGGTAATCGTCATGGCAGAACAGAACACTCTTTGTAAACATTTGATGCCAACTATCTGTCTCATATTAGTTCACCTTTTTTCACCAATGTTGATAAGAAAGTTGTCCCTTTCACTGCCTCCTTCTTCTGTTTTTCTGTCTGTTTGGCATGGTGCCTTTACTGACTATATAACAAACATATAGGCCTAATATAACAAGTGTACTTATACATCTGGAAATTTTACGAATTGAGTAGCTAGTACTCACCAACACACTCCCTCTTAATCAGGTTGAAAACTACCGTCAATAAGCATATAAAATGCTGCTAACATTACAATAAGGTTAGCAAATGTGCTAGTGGTCTCAGCATACTCAACCTCGGACACAAGGTTCGCAATCACGATCGCATCCTGACAGTGAGACTATCTGACGGCAGACTTAAGTCAGACAAAAAAAATAGGAAAATTCTCAGACTTTCTTGTTATTAATTTGCTGCTGTTTTGTGCACGATCTCGTATTAATTTGAATTCAAATGCTTTTTACATAATATAATTGTTTATTAATTAATGCTGAGAGGGGCACTTTTAAATCATTTAGGACAAGGGACAAGGGCAGCCCCCTGCCCTTCTGCATGTCCCTATAAGAAAACAATGTTTTATTGTGTGAGCTTTATCTTATTTTCGTAAGTAATATCGGTAATGCACATCGTAAATCCAACCAAATATGTTTAGTTTACCCCTTTACTTACTGCAAAAGTACTTTTAAAATCTAAGTAATATAATTTACAAATTGTCAGTATTATACCAGATGATTTTAGTTTTGATTATTGTAGATATATATTATATACCTGAATCAAAATCTAATTCTAATGGTGCTAATTTAATTAATCATATGGTTTAATGGTAATCGTATCAGTATTTTGTTTACCAAATTCTCAGACTGATATACAACAGAACAATCTCCTAAAGTCCTAAAGGCAAGGTAGTACATGTAACAGACAAATTTCCAGCACAATCCAATCCAGAAACCCATCTGTGGAGGTGTTGCAGAAATCCATCTGTGGAGGAGATCAATAAGAGTCACACCGCTCAAGTGTTCACAAAGTATTTGAGATAATAATATAACATCATAAAAATTTAACTGGGTTTGTAAAAGCTTCATAATGTTTCTTACAGGTCACTGTAGTCGCGTTAAATCAGAATTATTAAGATCACATGCGATCTGAATTCAAAATGGCAGGCAGCAGAAATGGACTAACTTAACACTCAGCACTCGTATGACTCCTGTAGTGTATTGTGTAAACTACTTAAAGGCATATGTATAAAAAATAAAATATCTTCCTCCATTTGTATCATTATTATTTGACTCATATTGGTAATTTATTTTTTTAATAAAGTTTCTTTGGAATATTATATGAAAAAATATAAGTTAGTTCTGAGTTAGTCTCATGCCTTGAATGAAAAGAACAACCAAAATCTGTGAATTAGAATCGAATACAAGCAGAAAGTTTATATCTACTGTTTGCATAAATTTGCATATTTATAGAATATCATCCATGCATATTAATAAACAGATTAATTATAAACACCCTAACACATTCCAAAATACAAGATCAATTTAAAGGTTGAGTCTTTTTTTTGTGTGTGATTCTTTGCCTACATTAATTTGATTAAGATTTAAGTCCATATTTAGGAGCTAGTTTTGGGTTGCCTAGTTTTTGTTAGAATGACTCATTCTTGTTATTCTTATGCTATGATCGTCTATTATGGGGATTCTAGGCATACTAGCACTTGTGTTATTCTATAGATGTAGTCAGCAAGGGAGCAGGTATATATTACTGATATTTACAGTACAAATCTTCACCGAATAATAAAAAGTATCTACCTGCAGCTGTGCAATATTGGAGATTACAAGATCAATAGTGGGCTGCCTGGTGACCATAGGAATTTTTGTGTGCAAAACCATTTTTTCCAAAAACTGAATAATAAACTACTGATTAATCCATCTGTAATTGTAATAGGAACATAATGTTTATTTTGTTTTACCAGTAATGTGCAATTGTGAAAGTAAGGATAATAAAGACGTGTATGGTGGAAGGAATATTGAGCCTATAATTTGTATTATATACTACAGTGGGAGGAGTAACTGGGCTATTCAACTGAAATTTAAATCCCACAGTAGTCTTTAACTGGGGCAATGCAAAGCCTCATTACTTCAATGGCATACAATCTTCTGCATTTAAAAAGTTGGATAATAAAATGTAAAAGGTCTTTGTTTAAAAACAGCCAATCACAGTTAAAGTAATTATTCTTTCATATTGGCATTGCAGTTCCTAAATGATTATACTACATGGTCTAAATAAACTCTGGTCATGTTAAGGAAGAAAAGTAATTCAATCATATCCTTTCACTGAGGTCAAGACACATACAAAGAACCATGATTAAAAACAAGGCACTTGCATGCATTTTATTCCTTTATATTTTTTTCCTCAAACTAAAAAAGAGAGAAGAAAACATGTTGATTGCCTTTTAGCATCTAATATACAATATGCCTAGGAAGATTTGTGTCTCTTCATTCTAACACAGTTTCCCTAGTGGACATGTGATTTGCCAAAATGGATGATGATTTGGCTTATACTTTACTAAAGGCAATAATTTTATATATAGAACTTTGACAATTTAAAGAAATATATGAGTGATTATATGGTCCTTTGTAGTTCAGAAAGTCACTTTTGAAATTATTCTAATTTTAGTTAGTTTATTCTGTTATTTTATTCTTGCGGACAGTAATTACACTTAAAAAGCTAAATCTATAAGGGATAACAATGGGTGAAACAGTGAGCTTAATTGCTTACTTAACCTATAAATTCATAGTCCCGTTTTAATATATAAATGAAAAATAACACTCTGAATAACTGCTTAAATTGCTTTATTTGTAGCCTTGATCTATGATTAATGAAAACTCACAAGAAATATAGTGCTGGTGGCAGACAACCTGGCATCAGCTTGTTTTGTTGTTTGTGTTTCTTTAAAGTCACACTTCTTATTAGCAGTTTCTTCAAATAAAGATTGTTGTTTTGTAGCCAGTTAACTTAAGATAAAGGTCCAACTGTAATTGTAATTTAAATGTTTACAGGTTGCCATTCACTCATCCACATTCTATCAACACCAATGCAGTTATGAGATAGAACAACAGAAACAGAGAATATACCTGGCAATATTGTATGTCTACAGTAGTTTACACAACCTGAAGTATTTATAAACTCAGCAAAAAAAATAAATGTCCCTTTTTCAGGAAACTGTATTTTAAAGAGATTTTTTTTTAATCCAAATCATCTTTACCGATTTTTATTGGAAAGGGTTTAAATAATGTTTTTCATGCTTGTTCAATGACCCATATATAATTATTGCACATGCACCTGTGTAACAATCCTTAAGAGACAAACAGTTTACAGGCGGTAGGTGTTTAAGGGCACAGTTTCAATAATTTATGACATTAATGAGACCTTTCTACTGACTCTGAAAAACACTGAATGGTCAGAGCAATAAACTTCAATGTCTGTAATGTAAGGCACCTAAGACAGTGTCTCACTGTGCTGCAGCGAGACAGCAAGGACATCTGATCATCCTTGCAGTGGCAAACCATGTGTAACCATGTGCCCCTCCCCAGACGTGATCAAGAACTTGCAAATGTCTTGGTGGAAAAGTGGAGGAACATCTCACAGCAAGAATTGACAAATCTGGTGAAGTCCATGAGGATGAGATGTGCTGTAGAGCTTAAAGCAGCAGGAGGACACACCAGATACTGACTGTTACTTTAACATTGACCTGTCCTTTGTTCAGGGACTCATTATTATAGATTTCTTGAGTTGAAATGTTGAATTTTTTTGCCGTGTTTAATACTTATTTCCCCCACTGGATGCTGCCCAAAGAGGTGTTGAGGCAAGTAAAGGGTTTCATTAGGCTGAAAAAAAAACCAAAACAGACCTATCAGAGAAATAGCAGAAAGTTTAGTAGTGGCCAAATCAATGATTTGGTACATTCTTTGAGAGAAGGAATGCACTTGCAAGCTCAGCAACACCAAAAGGCCTGGAAGACCATGAACTCGAAGAAATACTCATTTACAACATCTAGCCAAGTCAAGAACACTCTGGAGGAGGTTAGTGTATCTTTGTCAAAGTCTACAATCAAGAGGCACCTTCATGAATGTAAAGACCGATGGTTTACCTCAAGATACAAACCACTAGTACCATTCTTTTTTTTCTTTTTTTTAAAATAAAAACCTCTAAAAAAAGAAAAAAAGCCTGAACAGTTCTGATGCCAGATTAAACTTGTATGAGAAGAGAAGAGTATGGAGAAGTAAAGGATGGGCACATGTTCCAAACCATACCATGTCTTCTGTCAAACAAATGGAGGCACTGTTATGGCATGGGCATTTATGTCTGCAAATGGAACTGGGTCACTGGTGTTTATTGATGATGTGACTGCTGATAGAAATAGCAGGATGAATTCTGAAGTATATACAGCTTTACTTTCTGCTCTGATTCTGTCAAATTCTGCAAAACTGATGGAGCTTCACAGTACAGATGGATAAAAGCCCTAAACATACTCAGAAAGTAGCCCAAGGGCTTATTAAGGCAAAGAAATTAAATGTTCTAAAACATGTGATGACCTCAACCCAATTGCACATGCTTGTCACTTACTGAAGATAAAACTGAAGGCAGAAAGACAACAAGCAGCAAATGAAGGCAGCTGTAGTAAACACCTGGCAAAGTAACTCAATGCAGGAAACTCAGCATTTGGTGATGTCCAGGTTCCAGATTTGAGGCAGTCATTGACTGCAAAGCATTTGCATCCAAGTATTAAAAATAATCCTAATATTTATAATTATGTTACTTTGTCCAATTACTTTTGAGCCTGTGAAAATCGAGGGACAAAATGGCTGTAATTTCTCGACGGTTAATATTTTAGTTAAACCCCTTGAATTAAAGCGGAAAGTCTACACTTCAATCACATCTTGATTGCTTAAACACCTGCAACACAACTGCACAAGTTTCCTCGTTGTCATGTCTTTCTGTATTTTGCCAAGTGTTTTTGTTTTGATTCATGTCCTGTCTCCTCCCATGTGTCATGATCTTTCTCACCTTTGTTCAGTTTGTCCTTGATTAGTTTGTGTATTTATAGCCCTTGTGTTTCTTTGTTCGGTGCAAAGTCATTTTCAGTGTTTTGCCGCCTGACCTTACCAAACAATTTTTTCTGTTCTCTCATTGTGTGTTTTGGATATTCCTTCATATTGCTGTTTGTAGATCGCCCAACCTCTTACTGTTTCCTGTTTTTCTGTCTCTTGGTTTGGATTTGTCTGCCTGCTTCTCTAACAAAATTGCAACTGCGTCTCAACTTGTGTTACATGATGACACCCCTCTTACAATCGCAGGTGTTTGTGGTGTTAAAAAAAAATTAAGCAAAAATAAATTTCATCCTCAATGTGAAATAACAATGTATACAAATTAAGTGAAAAATAATCAGAAATTTATAATATAAACTTAACAATATCCTAGTAGCATAAGTGTGCACACCCCTAAACTAATACTTTGTTGAAGAAGCTGTCTTTTTGGGTAAGAGGCTATCAGCATGGCATATCTTTATCTGGAAATATTTTCCCACTCTTTCCAGCAAAAACATTCTAAATCCATCAAAATGTATCAGGGCATCTCAGCCCGCTTCAGGTCAGCCCACAGAACTTTTTTGTTGGATTCAGGTCTTTGGTTAAGCCATTTGGTTGTATACTTTGTGTTACTGTCTAGCTGAAAGGTGATTTTTTTTTTCATTTACAGCTTACTAGCAGAGACCTGAAGGTTTTACACTAAAATGGCATTTGTAGCTATTCATGATTCCCTCCACCTTCATAAAACCTGCAGTTCTGGCTGAAGAAACGCAGCCCTAAATCAAGATGCTGCCACCATCATGCTTCACCATGTGTATAGTGGTATTTTGGTGATGCTTTTTTTGCACCAAACATAGCATTTGCTATGTTATAGCAATTATACCTTTTGGAATTGGACTCATCAGGCCATAACACATTTTACCACATGGTTTGGGGTGATTTAATTGGACTTAGATGTATTTTGTTTTCTTCTGTTTAGCCACACTACCCCGTAGCCAAGGCATATGAAGAATAAAAGATTGTTGTTAAATGCAGAGAGTAATCAGTACTTGTCAGATATTCCTGCAGCTTATTTAATGTTGCCATAGATCTATTGTAAGATTTGTCTTGTCCTTTTGTAAATTTTGGAGGTACGTCCTATTCTTGGTAAAGTCACTGTGGTACCCCATTTCTGCACTTGTTAATGATGGCTTTCACTGTGTTCCATGGTACATCTAATGTTTTTGAAATTCTTTTATACCCCTCTACTGGTCAATATCTTTCAACAAGTGAGATAGCATACATGCTTTGCAGACCATGACTTCAACAATCAGATAAAACCAAGATGATGTTAAGAAAATCCGACAGAAACAGATGAACTTTATTTGAGGTTAATCAGAATAATTTAATTGATTACCGCTGTATGATAATTACTTTTGAACATGAGATTGAATATTATTAATTCGTGCTGAACACATCCACAGTCACAATTATAAAAGGGTGTGCACACTTTGCAACCAGGCTATTGTAACTTTTTTCTTCCTAATTTTCCCTAAAATATGTATGATTGTTTTAAAAAAAATAAAATAAAATAAAAATTTTTTAAACATTTTAAATTCACACTGAGGATGGCAAACGTTCTGAGATGATTTATCTTGGTTTAATTAATTAATTTATTTATTTATACATCACAAAAACCTGCCATTTTACGAGGGTGTGTAGACGTTTTATATCCATTGTGTATATACTGTGTATATTTTGTTTAGGGAAAGGCTTCCTTCATTGAGTGGTTTATGTTTTTTGTAACTTTAAAACTTAAATTAATAAGTGACAAACTCTTTTATTTCATTTCTAGATTCTGGACCTGAGAGTACAATATTGTATGTCAATTTCGCGAAAATGATTTAAAATATTCGTGCATTATTCATAAGAATTTACTTTGGTCATCTTTACAGAAATGCCACGTTAAAGAAGTATTATTTTAGAGCTGTAGTAGATGTCATTCTATGATTTATCAGTTTATGCCAGTTTACATCCATCCATCCATCCATCTTCTACCATCCATCCATCCATCCATCCATCTTCAACCGCTTATTCCTTATTCAGGGTCACGGGGAACCTGGAGCGTATCCCAGGAAGCATCGGCACAAGGCGGGGTACACCCTGGACAGGGTGCCAGTACATTACAACATTTACTAAATTATTTTATATTGATCATCTAAAATATGTGATCTGGGATAAAAAGGTGTAATTTCCTTAACATGCTGTAAAAGGACAAGCGCTTGAATGTGAGCTTCTGTGCCATTTGCAGCCTGGGCAGTTAAGGCCCTTTCATGTGGAGCCAAGTAATTCACTCCTCACTGTTTTACACACACACACACACACACACAC
>JAOUWY010000035.1:140818-174727 GCA_025728095.1 Prietella phreatophila
ACACACACACACACACACACACACACACACACACACACACACACACACACACACACACACACACACACACAGAAAGAGAGAGGGTAAGAGTGAGAGAGAGAGAGAGAGAGAGAGACAGAGAGAGAAACCTTGCTAAAGCATATGCGCATACATATTTGTGTAATAAGTGTAATCTTTTTCTCTGCCTGCTTGCCAAACCATGGCTTCTATTTAAAGACACGCAAGAGCAAATGAACCCGCTTGTGCTGCACTGTTGCAGGTTTCCTCAGTGGAAAAAAACAGTTTGTGTGTGTGTGTGTGTGTTTATATGTGTGTCAGAGATATTTTGGGTTTATAGTTCCATTACTGTAGCAAGTTTCTTATCTAAAGTGGTTAACTCACATGAAGAGCTGTGCATCATCTTGTACATGATTTATTGCTTTTCTGTATCAAATACCTTTCTAATCCCCCATCCAATCATCACTGGTCTGTTGTTGATCCAAAAGTCAGGATGCGTTAAAAATAAATAAATAAATAAATAAAATTCATTCATCTCCAGTAACTGCTTTATCCTGGTCAGGGTTGGATGGTGGATCCGGAACCTATCCTGGAACTCTGGGCGTAAGGTGGGAAAACAACCTGGATGTGACGTCAGTCCATCACACGGCACCTGCACACCTGAACACACACACACACACACACACACACACCAGGCAACACCTTATCTTAGCCAATCCACCCACTGGCATGTTTTTGGACAGTGCAAGGAAGCTGGAGAACTCCGATGAAATCCATGCAGACACGGAATAACACATGAAACTCCACACAGGCAGTAACCAGAGCTCAGGATTAAATCATTATCTAAATCATAACTTATTAACCTTTTAAAACATTACTTAAATCATAATTATTACTAAGTAAAAATAAATAAAGAATAAAGCATAGTAATATGGCAAATTGTCAACATATCCGTTTATAGTTACTCTCAGCAGCTATAAAGGTTCATCCTTTACCTTACCTCTTTTTCACTGTAAAGACTTTACCAAAAATATCAAATTTATTTTTAAATTATCTAACTGAAATAAGCAAAGAATCCATTAGCAGTTGCCAAATCACAAATTATTCATCAACAAAAATGAACCTTACTTGACACAATTAAAAAGAAACTTAATTTTAATTGTGAGGCATGTAGAATTTCCTATTTTCTTGTTTTTGTTTTCAGTGTAAACCTCCTTTTCTGCACATTTTAAAGATATTTCACTTTGTCTTATATACCATTTTTATAATGATCATTTTTACTTGCTCTATCATGATATGATTGCAGGAGACAATAATAAAGTATTTCATGAAATACAGGTTGCTTAAATGTAAACTTTACAGTTTGCTCTTCTCTCTTAAAGGGCCTGAAAGTGATGAAATTATCTAAGGGTCATATCTAAATTCAGTGGACCTAAAGAGACTCACAAGACCATGGATTGGGAAAATTGTCCCTATCCGTATTAATTGTTTATTTCACTATTAATTTTTTCTAATGTCTAACCTGATTGCTCTTGATTGCTCATGCTAAGCAGAAGTTTAGCTAATTGAAGCAGAATGGTACAATTTGCTTAAGCTCTGTAGAAAGTTTTAATTGTTTAATTGTTTAAGAGGAAAGGATAAAGGATTTTTTTTCATGTAAGATGTTTTTAATATTAAACTGTAGGAGTTTCCAGAATTTTTCTAAAGGTACAAACATGAATAGATTTATGTGTTAAAACTACAGATATTAATAAAAATAATTAAAGTTAGAAAACAGACTGTTACAAATATAGATTACTGTCATCACCATCAGGAGTGAAATTTGGAAGATGGTGGAACTTTTGGAAGAGGACATAAAAATTGTTGAAATGGAAAAACAAGCCAGTGTCCACTTTTCAGGGCGTGGGGTCAGGGGTTCTGCTGCAAATCAGTTATGAAACATCAAATTACACAAGGCAAATTAAACATCGCAGTAGAATGCAGATTGTGTTTCTTTGGTGGATTTCAATTAAATAAAACATTTCATATCAAGTTCAACATTGCGTCGTTATCTACAAAACTCCTCACACATATTTGGCATCTCAGACACAGTGTTAAGAGAACCAATGAAAAGGTTCAGAGATATCTAGATGATGTGCAAACTGCACACAACTGTACTCATGTTACAACACACACATGGGGAACACTACTTGATCCTCATCAGATAGAAGACAAACTTCATGTTCATTTACAATCTCAGGTAAAGAAATTACTCTGGCACCAGCTAAATCATTCCCTAATATAACACCTTATAATTAGGGAATACATTTCATGAGAAACTGTAAATGCAGCCCAACCTTTACATTGCCTGTCACTAAACTACACTGAAGATGAATATTATATACTCCTAAACACTTCCTAGATACATCTGAGACACAAAAAGTTTGAACAGACATCAATAAAGCCAGAATGAGTCCAGAATGAGTCCAGAATGAATGACATGATGTGCAGATCCCGTATCCTTCAATATTTACACTCATATTCACAGAGCTGACAGTTTGAGCAGCAACAAAGCCAACAGATTGATAAGTGCGATGAGGCTTTGGTTCAAGAAAATACAAAACATGGCATAATGACAGGATATTTCATCAGATAAAGAAGCACAGGAAACTTTAGTGGAACTTTAGCAGAGGTAGGTAGAGTAGCCAAAGATTTTACTCAAGTAAAACTACTTATAAAAATTATTACTCTAATAACAGTAAAAGTAATAATGTTAATAATTACTTGCGAAAGAGTAAAAAACAAAAAAAATAAATAACCAATGAGAAGACTACTCAAGTAGCAAGTTCCTACTCGCTTCAGATCTGATGAAAATGAAAGGAAAATCCTGAACCTCAGTCTGCATGGAGAACTGGAAGTCACACCTCTCCCTGAAAGTCTGTCTGTTCTGTTTATATGATATAAAACCTGGGTTACAGATGAAGCAGCATATTCCAGTCCTGGGCACAACAACACAGAACCTGTCATTTCAACACAAAACCTCACACACGCACACCAACAAAAACATTTTCCCAAAGACTGACTATCTTTATTTTCTATGTTAACAACACAAACTTGTCTTAACAGCATCTGCAGTTAAACAAGTCAACAGAGAACAAAAGAACAGACTGTGGAACAGAACAGACAATAAAGTGTGTAGAGAGAAAGTGAGTGTTTACCTGTGTTAGTGTGTGTGTGTGTGTGTGTGTGTGTGTGTGTGTGTGTGCACGCGCATGTCCTGCCTATGTTGACATGCTTGCTTCTTTCCCCTCTCCAGGACTGAGCCTGCTGAAAATAAGTGTGCAGTGGTTGCAGATGGATTCAGACCACTACAGTGTATGGCGAGACTTGTGGCCTCATTATAAGTGATATAAACGAATAAATGAATTATTAAAACTACATATATTCGTTTAACATTTAACAGAAACAGAGAAACACCACAGAATGTAGTTAAGTAAAAGTCCATTTCTGTGATTAAAATTAACTTGAGTAAGAGAATATGTAGGGTCAGTTAAATCTACTCTTAAAAGTACTTTTTTTCCCCAAAAGGTTATTCAAGCAAATTTAATGACATAAATGTAGTGCATTATTACCCACCTCTGAACTTTAGTAATTTCTAGAATAAGTCTACACTAATAAGGTAGGCAAGGCAGCGAAAAGCATTCTTTTGACACTTGTGGGTCAAAAAAAATCGATGTAGTCCAGTATGATCGATGTAGTCCAGTATGGAATCTTCTCTGTAGTTTTAATTGGAATATTTCCCGATATTTACATCTAGATGTGTTAAACAAATTAGAACGTGGCACCTTTTGTTTGAATCCACCCATTTTTCAAGTGACCAAAAATACTGGAACCTGTGACTGACGTGTTTCTTTTTGCCCAGGTGTACCCTGTTTCACTTGGTTTACGCCCACCCTGGGTTTTGCCTGTGAAGACTGCATTTGTTGTTAAAAAGGATAAACCAACATGGAAACTAGAGAGCTATCTATGGGAAAAAAGAAAGACATCTTGAAGCTGAGAAAAGAGGGAAAATCAATCAGAGCCATTGCACAAGCATTAGACATAGCCCAAAAACAATTTGGAATATGTCTTTTAAAAAAATCTTTAAAAAAACGGACAGTTGAGGATTAGAATTAAAACCTCCAGTTTTGGTGCGTCTGTGCCCATGATGATCATGTCTCAGATTTTAGTTCTTGGCTGACAATAATGGAACCTGATTTTGTCTTCTGCTGCTGTAGCCCATCCAGCTGTTGTGTTTTGCATTCTGAGATGCTTTTCTGCTCACCCTGATTGTAAAGAGTGCTTATTTGAGTTATTATAGACATCCTGTTAGCTTAAACCAGTTTGGTCATTCTCCTCTGATCCCTCACATCAAAAACTCCAAACCCTCCACTCACAGAATTTTTTTTGTTGTTGTTGTTTTTCACACAATTCTGGCATAAACTCTTAAGACTGTGGTGTGTTAAAATCCCAGGAGATCAACAGTTTCTGAAATACTCAAACCCGCCCATCTGGCCCCAACCACCACGATACAGTTAAAGTCACAGAGATCACACTTTTTCCACAATCTGATGTTTGATGTGAACATTAACTGATGTTCTTGGCCTGTATCTGCATAACTGTATGCATTTTGCTGCCGCCACATGATTAGCTGACTGGATAACTGCATAAATGAGCAGGCGTACAGGTGTTCCTGTTAAAGTGACCGGTGATTGAACTAGACTCCTGTGAGATTCATTTCAATGCCAATGAGAACTTTGAAGGAGCTGGAGAGATACATAGCTCAGATGTAAGAAGCAGGAGAACCACAGTCTGCACAATCCATGCTGGAGTGAATGGAATAGTTGTAAGAAGAAAGCCATTATTGAAAAAAATAAAAAATAAAGTCACATAAAATCTTATTTCATAAAGGGCTTTTTTGGACTCATCAAACTTGTGGAAAAAGGTTCTCTGGTCTAATAAATAAATTGTATACACATGCAGTGACTAATATTTTTAACTTAGACATATTGGGACATTAAATAGTTTAAACATACAATACTGTGCAAAAGTGTTGGCACATTCCAGAAATGCTGTAGAGCAAAAATGCCTTCAAAAATAATTAAATTCAATACTTCTCCATTAAAAAAATACTATAAAGAGCAGTAAGCAAATATAACAAAGGCAATATTTGGTGTGATGACCATTTGCTATAGTCTCAAGTAGAATGAGTGCAAGTTTATAAGGAACTGAGCTGTAAGTTCTATTGAGCATCTTGCGGAACCAGTTACTGTAGCACTCGCTTCTTATTTTTGCAGCGAAACCCAGCAGCCTTCATTATGTTTTTGTCTGAAAAGTGTCTCTTAACACTCAATATGCTGGTTTCTTTACTGACATACATTTCATTTTGTGCTGGAAAACTAATGTTTGGAAATCGAAAATGTTTTTTTTTACAGACTCGATAATGTAGAGGTCATAAAATAAAAATCTGTAACAAAGTTTGTACTTGAAAAACCAGTGTGCCTAAGAATAAGGAGTATATTATTTTCCAAATTCAGTCTAAAAAGTAAATCAGTAATACCTCATAGCATGTTTTATCCATAGTGATAAAACAATTTTTTAAAATACATGTAGTTGTTGATATAAATTTTTTCTTGTTTAAGCAATTTTCCACCCTTATTTTTTTACGTTTTGGTATGTCAGTTTATAGAGAGTGAGTGGAAATTCTTAGTATGAAGAAAGTTTTATAGTGAGGAGCTAGGCAGATGTGAGAGATGTGTGGGTGGTGAAGCCCTCCACGTACACATTCACTCAGATGGTTACCTGGCACTAAGCATTTCCTGATTCTGTGCTTGTAAGATGAAGCAATCGCATGCAGCACTTTGTGGCTATGATCACATGAAAGTGCAAAGCGCTAAGCTGCAGTGGAAAATATTCTTGTTACACTTCTGCTGATATTCTACTGGTGCAGAGAATTACCATGAAAATCCAACAGTTAAACACAATGAGACACATTGAATCTATTTGATCATGGTTTTCACTTTCATTACATACAAACAATGAGTTAAAAATCCTCCCTCTGCTCGTTTTAATCAATTCACTTTTGTAAATGTTAAATGCAATTATAATAACATGTTTAAAAAATAATAATCAAACAGTTTTCTTTTTTGCAGTTTTAAAAATGTAATGTGAGCAATCCTAAATATTCTGATACATATGTGTAAATGAAAATACTACTGTAAAGTAGTATAATAAGATTGTTTTGTCTTCCACGGCAGTAGCAATTCTATGCACATTTCTGTTTCGGAAATAACGGAATGCAAATTGAATACAGGAATAGAATATAGAAATATTAGACATAAAAACACACATTTGGACTATTTGCAAAACATTTTATATTGTGGCTTTTATCTTTGATCATACTGATTTTCTGTGTTTATATTTTATGTGGCTCAACATTCATATCTGTGACACATTAGTGCATTTGACAATATAAAAATGTTCTAGTAATAAAAACCAAAGCATTTTACACAATGTTGTTGAATTCTATGGTAGTATTATGTAACAATACATATTTACTAAGAAATAATAAGCCTACTGTATTTTATCTGATCCATCATGATCTACCTCAGAATGTTTTTATAGTAAATATAAATAAATAAATAGATAAATAAATAAAACCTTACAGAAATTAAATGATTCATTATTTCTCATAAAAGAACACTTTTTTTGGCTAAGTAAAAGTCTTTCAATAATGTTTCTGTAAAGAGACTATCGTCCATTTAGGATTTGAAATAAAGTCTAAATAAAATCTAAGGTTTTAAATAAAAGTAATTTCATTAAATATTTTAACTCCTCTAAAAAGATTTTGTTTCACTACCCACTGTTTGAACAATTACAATTAGAACATTGCACAATTGTTGCAATTAATTAATTGCTTTACTGAATATTCATAACTCAACTCAACCTTTATTTATAGAGCACATTTATAACAACAGGACCTGAACCAAAGTGCTTTACAATATAAATTTCAATCACAACAAAATATGCATTATATACCTTTAGATAAATACTAAAATCTATATCCACAATTGAAATTTATTCAAAAGCTAATGAATAAAAATGTGTTTTTAAAGCACTAAAGCAGATTTTAAAATGCAGAGCATCAGAGCTGACCTGATATGAAATGGAAGCTGACCTAAGTGCTCTAATAGGAGAGTAAAAGACAAGAAGGTCACAGAGATACTGAGGCACAAGACCAGATAGAGCTTTGTATACATAGAGCAGAATTGTAAAATCTATCCTCCATGTTATGGGGAGCCAGTGTAGGGATGCTAATACTGGTGTAATGTGATCAATATTTCTCGACCCTGTAAGGAACCTAGCGGCTGCATTCTGGACCAACTGTAAACGGGACAAGGCAGTTTGAGGCCGTCTGGTATATAATGAGTTGCAATAATCGAACCTCGATGTTATTAGCGAGTGAATCACAATTTCTAGCTCTGATTTAGAGAGAAAGTTTTTTTAAATCTCACATGGAAAAAGCTGCTCTTAACAACAGCACTGATCCATCTATTTAAATGTAGTGATGAGCCCAAGATCACTCCAAGGCTCCTTGCGTGCTCTTACACATTTAACGACAGCGGACCAAGCTGGTCGACCAGTCCGGGAAAAGAGGACCTGGTAGGGCTGAGAATCAGAACTTCAGTTTTGCTCTCATTTAACTGTAACATATTGCCTGCCAGCCAGCACTTGATAACAGCAATTTAGGGCATTCTCTATTGATTATCCAAGCATGCTGGAAAATAAAATTGAGTGTTGTCAGATAGCAATGATAAAACATACCATATGTCTGAAAAATTTAGGCCAGTGGGCGCATGTACACTAAACAATACACTACAGCCACCACACAGTAAATATATTCATATATTATAAAAATCATGTTCAGTGCCATATGTGAATTATTCAGATCACTGAAAAAAATCACTTAGTTAAACCTTAAAATGTTTTTAAAAAATCTGTTCTATGTAGTTTATGAATATATTTTCATAAAGCATAAAAAAAAACACCATATCATTTTACTAAGCAAAACTAAAACAGTTTCACTCAAGGCTTTGTCTGAGGTCATCAAGTGGCGAGTAGACACAGTCCATGTTTTGAGAGAGAAGAAAACACTTTCTTTACTCAGATGTGGCTGATTATAGCATGATTTAGATTTTTTGGGGGGACGTGGCTCTTGGTGATGGCTACCGGTGTTTGGTTCTAATTTGAAGTGTGTGTTAGCTTACTACAGTGAGGTGAAAAGAAAATCTAAATATTTCTTGAAGATAAGCTGAATTAGTTTGGCACATGATACATTCAATTTTCAGATTTCTATTATGTTGTTTTGGGACCATATTTATTGCTAAAATTCTTACATAAATACATTTAAATTTAATATTTTCCCCTTAATAATAAAATTGACTAAAACTCTTTCATCATTAGAAACCACTAAGATATTCCATATGGCGGAGGTTCGGCCAAGCGGAAGTGGATTTGTTCGCCTCCGAGGAGACAACACACTGCCCGCTGTGTTTCGCCTTCACTCCTCCCACACCATTAGGGCTGGATGCCATGGTGAACATGAGGCCGAGGTCACATCTATATGCTTTTCCCCGATCGCTCTGCTCCCACAAGTTCTAGCGAGAGTTCATCAAGACCATCTACATCTGCTGCTAGTAGTACCTTATTGGCCAGCGAGAACATGGTTCTCAGAGATAATATCTCAGCTAGATGGCACTCCTTGGGAGATTCCCATCCGCAGGCATCTACTGTCTCAAGCCAGAGGGCTGATTTATCACCCTCGGCCGAAACTATGGGAACTGTGGGTCTGGCCACTGAAGGGCAGCAGCTCATAGATTCTGGTCTCACAATTGAGGTTGTAGAGAGCATGTTGAATGCTGGAGCACCATCCATGAGGAAATTGTATGCACTCTTTTTGTCTTGTGGTGTGAGACAGTCAGCTATGGAACTGCGCAATAGCTACAATCCTGGAGTTCTTGCAAGGACATTTCTCAGCGGGGTCGCCGCCCCCTACAATCAGGAACTACGTGGCTGCCATTTCAGCCAGCCACGTCCCTATTGATGGAGCTTCTGTGGGGCAACATGCTCTAACTTCAAGGTTTATGCGTGGTGTCAAGCGGCTGAGGCCCATATGCAGAACACATATACCTTCCTGGGACATTTCTGTGGTCCTGGACAGTTTATCAGGTGCCCCATTTGAGCCCTTGGTGTAAGCCTCTGAGAAGCTTCTGACACTAAAGGTAGCTCCTCTGCTGGCCCTGATATCTCTCAAGCAAGTAGGAGATCTACAAGCTCTCTCTGTTGCCCCTTCCTGCCTTGACTTTACCCCTGGATTAATCAAGGCCTTCCTGTATCCTAGGCCGGATTATATTCCTAAAGGGCCTACGTCTGCTGCCCAGCCACTAGTCTTGCAGGCTTTCTGCCGTCCTCTGTTCCTCACAGTGGAACAAGAGAAATTGCACCTGCTGTGTCCAGTAAGGGATCTCTGCACTTACATCCACCGCTCCGACCAGTAGCGTAAATTGTAGCAGCTGCTGCTCGACTTTGGCAGCGACAGTAGAGGTGTGTCGAAGCAGCACATCTCTTATTGGATAGTGGAAGCAATCTCTATCACTAATGAGGCACAAATAAATAGGCATGATGTTACACAAGCTTCAGATACGCGCAGATATGGTCACGAGCAAAGGCTCTTCTCATAGCATGTAGCTCAAGCAACATCTCATTCCCTTCTCCGGGAACTGGGTTACCCAGACAATTTGTTTCTAGCCCATACTGTTCAAAGGTTATTAGCATAAACATGACTGAAAATTTGAGATGGTAGTGCAAGAGGGTTTGAGATAGCAACTCCAAATTTGCTATGGTAACATTTCATATTGTTCTCTATCTGTGTGCCAAATTTCATAACTTTCCTATGTATGGTTTTAAGGGCTGACAGACTCAAGAGCAGAAGAAGAAAACTAAGCTTAACATTCATAATAGGTGCACTACTGCACCTACAGTGCTTGCCCCATAAAATGATATTTTTTAAAATACCATAAGTGAATAAGTGAATCTTAATCTTAAACAAGCACTAAAAAGACTTGGAAAAAGCATCTTATTGAATAAATTATCTAACACATAGCTGCATTAAAACTAATTAAAAAAATAATAAAAAATGCCTCCATCCATTTGCTCTGAGATGATCGACGTCATGCAGGATAGTGTGCACACTGCCATCTTCTGTTCTGAAAGTGCTCATAATACGGTCTTCTCTTCAGTCGGTTAACACTGTGCTTCAATGGTTTATCCATTTTTACACATTGTATTAATCTCTGAAATACTCAGTTACATAGTGCACCATAGTCAAATGTAACAGCAAAAAGAGGTCACGGACAAGTACATTATCTTTAAATCGTGTTTAAAGAATTGTTCAACTTTTTAGAATACAACAGCACTAGGAAAAATTCATATCAATGAATGAGCTTTTCATATATAAAACTAGTCTAAATAAAAAGTAATGTAATGAAGTTAAATTTAAAACAAGACTAGAATGCCACATTTTTACTACATAGTCTAAACTGACTGGTTATGGGTTTGTTATTAAACTCTGCAGAATTGACTAATGCCTATTAATGTCTGTTGTACAAATTACACAGGTGTTTGTTACAGGTTTTTAATAAATTGTTAGTAACAACCAAAACGAAAGAAAATACAGATTTTTAACCTTTCTTAGTATCCATTCCAAAAACAGGAGAGAAAAAAAGGCACTGAAACCTGCACTCTTAAAAAAGATGTGTTAAAAATAACACACCGGAATATGTAGTTAAAGACAACACATTTTATGTTGCTTTCAACAAAATCAATGTGTTAGTACATTTCCTCACAAAGATGTATTAAAAATAATAACACAGATGTGTTGTTTATACTTTGTCCCCTACAATTATCCTAAAATGCTATTTGTTTGTATGCTAAAATTCTAAAATGCTCATGAAATAAACAAACATTTTGAAGAAATTCAGGTGACATTTATTGAAATCATTTAAACATTTACCAGTAAGAATTGTAGTTGATGTATGCGCTTACACATCTCCCTGCCATCTGAGAGGACCTACTCCCTTCCATTTGAAAAGCTGTCAAATAGCAAAAACAGCGTTGGTTAGTTACTAGCTACAAAATATGGACAAATGCCTTTGGGCTTTAACTGAGAAATTGCGTTACATAATCACAAATTTTGTAATTTTGGAAATGTGACTTGCACTCTACTAATGAACAAAATGGTGCCGTAGACTCACCACGGAAATCTATCTAGCTTGCGTATATTTAGTTTCCACTTTAACACCTCACTGACAATTTTTTTGCACAACCTAATTAAGTCAACCATCGTTACTGAGATAGTGCCCTCACTGTCCACCTCCGAGTTGTACACTCTATGGAGTTCCTTCAGTGTCTTGGTGAGGATGCGGCTCTGAAGTTTAGTTTAGGTTTTTTGTTACAGTATCTTTCTTCACACAACTGAAGGCTGTTCACGTCTCTACTTAGAAAAGCACACTTTTTCTTGTTGTGATGCCTATTCCTTCAAACACCTTTTCCTCTTGCTCCCCATTTTTGGTATGCTCTCATTCTTAGACCTTTGTAATACTTCCCTTATATTTTTGTTTGTTTTGCTTGGGCTGTTTGTTTTTTCAATTGAAAGAGCTTTTTCCTCAATTTCAAACTTGTTTTGCAATTGTTTTTAGTCTTTTGCAACTCTTACCAATTTCTGTTCTGGGGTGGAGGAGACCAATGGTTCGTCTGCTGGTGGAGTCTGAGTCTTTCAAGAACTTGCTCAGGAGGCTCCACAAAGGAATCTGGTGTAAGATGCAGGACTGCCCTAATAAGTTTTGCTTCTGCCCTGAGTTTTCTTTGAATTTCTCACCATTGCTTTTGCTTCTTTTCAGCTGCAGCATCTGAGAAATTTCCACCCAAGGTTCCTTGTTTTTTTCTCTGATAGCTGAAATGCAGATTTCGTGTAATTATCGACATGAACATAAAATTACTGACATTGCTACAAACTCAGTGTTATTAATTACGAATACTTTGTTTGGCAACATAAATGACATGTTATCAGAATGGGTATATGGGGTGGGGAAACCATTCAGTGGTTACTCTTGAACTAGACATGGGGAAGGGGGGACACTCTGTCCAGAAGTAGTGGTAAGATATTATTCTGACAATTGCGATCTTCCATTCTCATCTCCTTGCTAGGAGCACTGCCCTAGCTACTGGGTCTGCTTTTAATTTCTGGCGGTGCCTAGCAACTCCCTCTTGGGCCTCTAAAATAACTCAGTATTAACTTTACTAAAAATTAAAAGTACAAAAATGCATTCAAATATTAATATTTAACATATTTGTCAGTGATAAACATCCCTTATACATCTTAAATATAAATAACATGCTAAAATTGTTATGTGAACAGCGATACTGTCATTCCGTGTAATGGATCACACTGTGGTATAACAGAATTTGCATTACACCGAATCACAAAAACATAACCCTAAATGATGAAACTCGTACTTCAGCTTATATTGCAGGCTGTCAACTGGCTAACTATATCAAATAGTGAACTTAACCAGTAATCACAATTATTCACATCATCGACTTAAAATTAAACAATAAAAGTAGTGGGGTTTTTTTGCATGTCACTGAATGACATGTGGTTTTGGAACTTAGAATACCACACCATGAAAAGGTGAAATTGTCGAATATTTAAGAGCAATAAACTCACCTTGCTGCATCACCACACCGTCTTCAGGACGCCTTTTGATGAGGTCATGGACTGTCGAATGACTAAGTTTTTGATAAGCTTTCAAAATGGCTTCTTGATCCTGTTACAGTGAATGACCTCCAACAAACTGCATATTTGGGACACATTCCTTTTAATAGAACACAGCCAACACTTATTTGAACAGACCAAGAAAACAGATTATTTTTCTTGGTAGTTTATATGTTTATTTAAAAATGTAATGGTAAAATCAAAGTTCAGACCATTACACTGAATGACAATTTCGCTGGTTGGAACATTGTTTCACACATATTTTGACTTTATATCTCCACGAAAGTAATTTGAAACATTAAAGGGGACAGGTTATTTGCACTTAATATTTTTTTCTATGTATATAAGATTACTTTTGTAAATTTAATTAGTTGAAAGACAAAAAATGGGGACATCTCACCTTTGACCCATTTTCATATGGCCAATTCCCATTGTGTGAAGCTCAACAACCTTCTGCCGCACATCACAGCTATATTCCATGGTCTTACCCATTGTTACGAATGACTAAATGAATTTCGCCTGAGTTACCCCATATTTATACCCCTTTGAAATAGGAAGTCATGGTTGAACAATTTGCTGTTACTAGTCACCCAGGTGTACTAATTTTTATTAAAATTTTTTAAACATCAATGGGAATATACTTCACATATTTTTCTTATATGAATTCATAGGGGTGCCAATAATTGTTGCACACCTATATTTAACAAAAACATTTTTATAAACCGGTGTTGTATTTGCAATTGTTTGATATCCATGACAGCAGAGTATTTTTTAACAAAAGATCAAAAGGTTAAACAATAAAGACAATTTTTCACTGCCTTCTTTGCTCATATTAAAAATTTAAATATATTTTATCCACTGTAGGTTGGCCAGATTAAAGCTTTCTCAAAAAATAAATAAATAAATAAAAGTCCAATGATATCACCCTAAACCATGTGGCAAAATGTGTTATGGTCAGATGAGGTAAATTCCAAAAGATATAACTTTAAAAACAAAAACAAACAAACAAAAAACACCACATCATACCCATGCTGAAGGATGATTGCGGCATCATCATACTTTTGGGCTGCTTTGTGAACTGCAGCATTTATCAAGGTGAAGAAAATAATAAATATCTACAAATACAACCCGATTATAGAGCAAAACATTCAGGTTTCTGCTAGTAAGCTGAAGATGAAAATGAATTTCAGCTTTCAGTACGACACTGACCAAAGAACAGATCCAAATCAACAAAGGAATGGCTTAACCAAAAGACGATCAATATTTTTGAATGGGCAAGCCAGAGCCCAGACCTGAACCCAACAGAAAAATCAGCTGGGTGACCAGAAGTGGGCTGTGCACAGGAGATGCTTGCACAATTTGACAGATCTAAAATGGTTTTGCAATAAAGAGTGGGAAAATACTGCCAAGTCAAAATGTACCATGCTGACAGACTGAGTGGTGTGATAAAATCAAAAGTTGCATCAGTAAAGTATTTTTTAGGGGTGTGCACACACTTGCAACCAAGTTATAGCTATTGTATTTAGAGATTAAGCAATTTTACTAGTACATTTATTGTCATAAGAAAAATAACAAAAGGGTCCAGCCCCAAAATTGCATAAAGCTAGAGACTTTCCTTTTCTTTAAAACAAATATTACATAAAGAAAATGACCAAAATGACTGATGCCAGTAACGATGCAGACTATAAATAAATCGGCATGTGCTCTTAGGTCATGTTATTCATTTGAAATTAAATGATTGCGCTGGTGCTGGTTACATTCATTATTAAATTTTATATTTAATACACTAATTAAATCATTAAATAGTGACCTAGCCCTCTCAAAAGACACAGAAAAACATATTAGCAAGTCTATCCCTGAAATATCTGAAAAACAGTACAGAAAATAGATCATTAGGATAACACAAACTGGATACACAAGGTTTCTTGATTCACTCTAAATACACAAAAGTATCCTGCAAATGAAAGAAAAATCAGCAGTTTGCATTCACAATTAATAACCTCAACTCCATCTTTAAAGATTATAATATTCATCTTTAACATTATGGTATGCGGTTGTTTTAAAAGACATAATTATTGGTCATCTTCAGTGAAGGCATTGCCTCATCAACATTCTGGTCAAGCCGATGGTATTCTATGCTGCGAGTACAAAGGCCTTCCCTCCAGCGCCGACTCTGAGCCAGGAGCATTATCTGTAGAGGCAAAGAAATAAGCAAATAAACATTGTATTAAAAAATAAATCATCAAAACACAAAACAAAAATAAGGATTGTATCTAACAGACAGAAAAATCACACAAACAAACATCACTGATGAGGAGCTGCTCAATTGGGACCGCAATGTCTCATCTAGGGAGTGAGAGAAATTGCCCATGAGAGACACTACGGTAGCTTAGACAACATCCTCCTCTCCCCCACCACCTCTATACTGTACAGAGGGCAGACCAGGACAGAGCTAGCTTTCTTAACCAGTTTGTTGTTTCCTGTCCCTCTCTGTGCTCCCAACTCCCCAGAAGACTACTGCATAGAAGATAATAGATGCTACCACAGTGTCATAGAACAATTTTAGCAGAGTCCTGCACACACCGAAAGACCTCAGTCTCCTCAGCAGGTGGAGACAACTTCGGTCCTTTTTATACAGGACATGTGTTTATGGACCAGTCCAGTTTATTGTTGAGGTGAACACCCAAGAATTTGTACATCTCCACCCTCTCGATGTAAACACCCTGGATGTTAACCGATATAGACCGGGTCGACCTCCAACAGCTTGCTGGTGTTGAGGCAAAGGTGATTTAACTCACACCAGTTGACAAAGTCAGCAATGACCTCCTTGAACTCCTGAACATTCTCCTCTGATACTCATCCAACGATGACAGTATGAGAGAACTTCTGCATGTGGCAGCTGCTAGTATTATGCCTGAACTTCGCTGTGTACATGGTGAAGAGAAGGGGAGCAAGTACTGTACCCTGTGGTGCTCCCGTGCTGCTAACCACCACAATCGACATACAGACCTGGAGCCTCACATATTCTAGTCTGTCAAGGAGATAGTTGGTGATCCATGCCAGCCAGATGGCGGTCAACTCCAGCTCCCGAAAGCTTCCCACTAAGTAGTGACGGCTGAATTGTATTGAAAGCACTGGAAAAATCAAAAAAACATGATCCTCACAATGCTCCCAGTACTCTCCAGGTGTAGAAGTGATCTGTGCATTAGGTAATGGCATCATCAACCCCAATGCCTGTTCGGTAAGCAAACTGTAAAGGGTTTAGCTCTGAGCTCACTAGGGTCTGCAGCTGTTGCAGTACAATCCTCTCCATGAACTTCATCAGGTAAGAAGGCTACCGGTATGAAGTGGTTGGGCTCTGTGGGATATGCAATTTTGGGTACTGACACCACACAGGAAGTCTTCCACAGTACTGGAACGCACTCCAATCTGAGGCTCAGGTTAAAGATGTTTTCACTGCCAAGCTGATCTGCACAGTCATATATATCCATCCATCCATCCATCTTCTACCACTTATTCCTGCTTCAGGGTCGTGGTGAACCTGGAGCCTATCCCAAGAAGCATCGGGCACAAGGCGGGGTACACCCTGGACAGGGTGCCAGTCCCGGTCATATATAAAATTAAATGGGGCTTTATTTTAGCACTTCGGTCAGTGAAACAACTCAATACAACCGTGTTGTGTAGTGTTGTTGCAATGAGAAACAGCCTGAGGGCGCTGTGAGATAGGTATTGTGATTGACTCACAAGGGGAGAGGAGTGAATTATAAAGAGACTGAGTGAAACACGGTTGCACGTTTCTCTGACAAATACCTTTTCTTTTACAAGTGTTCTATACCACAACATTCTTTTGATAACTTTTGTCCAGCTTGGTCTGAAGATGATGTATGCCAAATTTGTTGTTGATTGGACATAATTTGTAGGAGGAGTAATGACAAACAGTCTTTAACAAAATCCAAGTTGGTTGACAGGAAGTGCACTTAAATTTGAAATGTTGGTGTGCATTTGCTTCAGCATCTTTCAGGGAATTATAGAAAAAAACTGAATTTTGCGAACATTCTTCAAATGATGAGGAAAAAAGGAAAGTTGTTACAGCTCTTGACCACAAGGTGGCACAGTCATGAAACTTCTTGGGTACATTCACAGCGTGGTCCTTACCAAGTTACCTAGTGATATGTAGATGCATTGCTAATAAAGGTACATACACACCCTTACGACCTGTTATTGTAAGGGTAATTTTTTGTAGTGCATTACAGGAAAATGGTTTTGAATAGAGGGTATGCACTGACATCACTTTCCCAATGGAACACACCCCCTCAGTTGAACTTAGCGGCATAACATCCTGCAACATGACTGCCTTTAGTAGGGGGAAACTGAAAGGGGAGTCAAACAAATGTTTATCTGCTTCAACTAAAGATAACTGGACTTGCCAGTGATTCTTACAGCTTACCAAAGGATGGTAATAGTAAACAAAAAAATAATTCTACAAAATATTTTGTAGAAACTTTTAAACTTATCTGGATAACTGCCAGCTGTTACCCATAATAGTGATTATATATCATAAAGACACGTCAGTATATATTTGGACACTGATAAGTTTTGTTATTTTGGCTGTTTACCAAAACATATTCAAGTTACAGCTAAACAATGAATATGGGCTTAAAGTGCAGTCTCTAATCTTTCATTTAAACATATTCCAATCCACATTGGAGGAAGGGTTTAGGAATTACAGCTCTTCAATATGAAGCCCCCTCTTTTTCAAGGGACCCAAAGTAATTGTCCATTCCTTCTGATTGCCAGGTCAATAGCAGCCCGACACTACATCACAAGGCCAGTGTCATTAACTTCATCTCATCATGTGGGCATCACCATAAGAACAACAATAAAGAAAAGAGAGCACAGCACAAGAAATATTTTAGCTCGTGACCACATTCACATAACCTATAATTGCTCAATTTTATTAATAATTATTGTTGTTAAAGTTTAATTTGTACTTTAAGCACAATAAGACATTATCATAGATATGTACAGTATATTCAGGCATCTGCTGGAGGGCATGGAGCGTATCTCCCGTGGATACTGGGGTCCTACTGAATATTTTTTGTTCCATAAGCAATTCTTCTATGGTGGTTGAAATCTGCACTGGGACCGTCATTCTGCAAAGCCTCAAATGCAAATTTCCGTGTTCCTGTACCATTTCATTAATTGAGTGAATTTGCTACTCTACACAACCATGCATCAAAATGTGACTCTTGTTACATTAAGGCATAAGACTGACATACCTTTCTTTTATTGTGGTAGGTGATGTACACTATGGCCACCAGCAAAGCAATGATCACCAGGTGGAGGAAGAAATGTGAGTCTTCATCTTGAGTGGCATAGATGGTGGTGTCCTTCATGTGGATATCAATTTTTCCAGACCGCTCTGGCAAATCTTTACCAATGTTCTTGATAAAATTGGCATCATCCTGAAGGTCCTGACTGATTTTGCTTTCCTCCAGTGGAGTATTTTCTGCAAGCCTCATGTATTCATCATCTTCGTCATCATAGCCCACATTATCATTTGTGTCTATCTCAACAGGAGAGGTGGTGGGCTCAAAATCCAAAGAGAGACTTGGTTCTTCTTTAACAGAATCAGTGAAAATAGGTGGCTTGGATTCAGGAAGGCTAGTTGATTTTGGCACACTTTGGTTCGAATCAACAGGCTTGGAGTCTTCTGGAGCCACCTCAGCTCCACTCGTTGGTTTGGGGGTTGCTTGTGTTGTGGATGCTGCTGCATTGCTTGTGAGCAGATCAGTAGTCATGTTCGACTTCATCAAGTTTTGCATTTCTGGTGTGTTCTTAGAATAGCTTGATATGGATAGTGGAGTGCTGGCAGTAGTTACATATGCTGCAAAAACACAGGTTCAGCATAAATTATTTTGAAAGCTGTAATATATTCCTGTCGCATACATTAATGCATAAGCTACTATATATCCAAGTACTGTGATTGTTAAAGCGATCCATTAATAGGTGTATTAGGGTTGACATGAGGTGTTTTCTGTCTAACAAACTTTTTACCTAATATTTTTAATGCGCAATAAGACATGTAGTACATCTCACATACAGCAATCAAAATGATTCACCCCCGTTACAAATCAGGTTTATTGTCAAAATTTACAGACTTTCGGCTGTTTGCAACGAACAGATCAAACAAAAGCAATTGAAATAGTTCAACACAACAAATGCTTTTTTCCCCCCAAAACTCAACTGAAAATTCAACTTATAATGACTTCTACACTTTCAAAATTATTCAACCCCTTCATTGTCATTCATCCAGGAGGAGGAGTTTCGTTTGACACAGAAGCAGGAGGAGTTTCGATTGCAGGTTTTAGCCAACGTGACAGAGAAGAGGGTTTAAAAGTGTAAGGTTTTGTTTTTGTAATTAACAACAAATTACTATGTAATTGAACTGCAGTGCAAGATTGTAGTAATATTTCATTATACAGTTTGACGATAAACACGTGAAATTGTAGTCAATTATAATGGAACTTCAGGCTATGACCACTGTGAATGGTTATCTGATAAAACAAAACTCTTTATCTATATGGTTCATTATTTTCAGAATATCCTTTATAACGCAACAACTTCCTCTTTCTGCGTCACGAAAAAAGCCGACTATTAATAGCCCCATCGCCTTCGTGGGATTCGCGACTTAGAGCCCCATAGGTCTGAATTAGCTGACGTCACCAAAGCGTGGCCTCGGAAAGCCACCAGGGGGCAGTGTGCTATTTGGGACAGGGTTGTACTGATTCACGACCTGCTGAACTGGAGAGCTCGAGGAGACAAACCCACTGCCAAATGTTTTCAGTTAGCGGCGCACATTACATAAAATTACAAATAGTTGTAATTATTACTGTCTTTTGGGCCACCGCTGCTCGACTTTTAAACCAGCTGACTCACTAATATTACATGGTAAAGTGTGCGCACAGTAACAGAATGAAACTCCACGCCACATTTATAAACAGCCAGGTTACCTATGCAGCTGTCTAAAGAGCTCTAGTGTACACACATAAACTGTTCGCCGACATTATGACGTGGCAATCCGAATTAGTTCCCGGAAATTAAGCTCAATAAAAATGAACGAACGAGTAACTCACGAATGTTTCGTGGAGAGCATGTAACAAATTGTAAAATGAACAAAACAGCGGCTAAAAGGATACTTGAGTGCTGTTGTCTCAGCTTTGTCAATGTCGCCATCTTGAATCGGGTGTTTGTAGACAAGTGGGCGTGAACAATAATCGACTACGCGTAACAGGAAGTGACGTACTTTCTCCTTCCTCTTGACCGATATTTCATTTTGTGTCAGAGGGGCAGGCACTATAGCCAGCCGTTTTGGCATTTAATACCCCTGGCTCTACTAATCGTAATTTACGTTTGACTAGTCAAATTTCCAACTCCAGATATCTATTCTGAATGGAAAAGAAATTGCAATCAAAGATATCTATAATTCATTTTGCACTATGTAAAATTCTAATTAGAAATATCTAATATGTCTAAATATCTCATATCTCTATTTGGTTTTTGATTCAATAATAATTTAAATTTAAGACATCTTAAATTCCTCATCATTAAAGATATCCAAAAATACATTTTAGATTCGAGTCCAAACTTAATTAAAGATATCTTGAATTTAATGTATTATTAGTCAAATCTTATTTAAAGACATCTATAATATAATTATAGATATCTCAAATGGATCTCAGACTAGGGCAATTTTTATTTATAGAGATCTGCAAATATTATTCTGACTAGGACAAATCTCAATAGACATATCTTAAATTAACATTCTTACTAGTCGAAATGACTTCATACATATCTAAATTGTGTATTCAAATCACCCCATTGCTAAGCCCCACCTCTCCTTTTCTAAACAATCTAAACACATTACTTCAGTTCAGACAAAGACAAATTAAAACCAAATTAAATACCAAATTAAATATGCTTATTAATCTGAGAAAAGAATGACTGTGCAACAAACTATGGGCCTACATAATGTTATTAAAGGGTCATGAAACCTCCCTCTTTCAGCTCAAGTCTATATGGAAGTATAATAGTGCCAAATGTCCTCAAGTCAAAATGGCATGTTGAATTATTCAATTTGACACAAATTGAAAAAAAAAAACCACAACAATATAAATGCTTATTGAATTAGTTTCCTCTGCAATTCATTGGGTTTGTATATTTTGACTGAAAAAAAATTCCAACATTCAAACTTCAATACCCACATATTCACCTTCCTAAAATACGGTTCCAAAATATTCAGTTGTTAAAATATCATCTTTATTATTCGTCAGGTAATATTTCAACACATTATTTTTCAACCTCACAAATTCAGGCTGCAAAAATTCAGGTCTCAAAATTCGGCTATGTTGTTTCTCAGACCATGACATGAACGAACCATCAACTTATTCATTTAACCTTCACTTCATTTAGAAGGGCTTTAAACTTGTTATTTTATGCTTCAGTTCAGTAAGAATCTTGATGTACCATACCTGCGTTTGAATTGTCGTTCCAAATGGTGATTTCGTCGTTACGCCATTGTCTAGAAAGGATTCTCTGTGAAGGGGATTCATCAGCGGTCTGGTTGGGTTTTGGAGTGGTGTCTTGGGAAATGATGAATGGAATGGAGTCTCATAGGCCGGTTGCTTGACGAGCTTGGTGGCGGTTCTAGGCTTCTGCTCCAAGCAGATGTGATCTCCCCAAAGATATTCATTGGGGAGAAGTGTTTGATGACTCCAATGACTCCCTGGTGTCATAGGATTTTAACACTTTCTGGCTAGTCCAACTCCAAATTGTTTCCTCCAATCAAACATTGTCTTAGAGCAGGGTGTAAGCCATATTGTCTGCCTATGATGCTAATCAGTCCATTGTCTTTGCAGACGTATGGTTCCACACTTCTCATGACATGTGGATCAAACTTTGGTCCCAAATATTAATATATACAGTGGGGGAAATAAGTTTTGGACGCATAAAAAAAAAATTCAGTAAATATATTTCCGGTTATTCACATGAAATTTTCACCAGACCCAGTATTAACTCAAGAACTCCAGAAATATAAAGAATTCACAACATTAAAGTCCATAAATGAAGTTAAGTGTAATAAAGTGTAATGACACGGGAAAAAAGTATTGAACACATTAACTGAAATGTATTTAATACTTAGTGGTGAAGCCGTTGTTTGTAATCACAGCTCCAAAACACTTCCTGTATGAAGAAATTAATGTTCCACAGTATTCAGGTGTGACTCATTCTTCTAAACATTTTGTCTTTAAATTTTGCTACTACTAAGGCTGAGTACTTGGTCCTCTTCTGTGCTCCCTCTATACTCCCTCTATTCTTTTATCCTCTCATGGGATTTAATACCACTGCTATTTGAATGACACTCAACTCATCCTCTCCTTACCTCCCTCAGATCCTCCCGTCTCATCATGGATGGCAGTTCATCAGCTGAAACTTAATCCCAGCAAAACTGAACTGCTGTTCATCCCAGGATCTTGTGATCTCCATGACACAAAGTGTTATTTAGGCTACGGATGACAACAGTAGACATCTAATAACAATTTATCAGATTTACTGGGCGTGCTATCAGTTATAAAACTGGGCCACACTTACAGTGCTGCTGTACTCATTTCAATACTCAATGCTAACTATAGATTTGAATTTTTAATACATCAAAACTGTATGTCTATTAAAACAATATTAATTAAAGCTTAGTGACATTTTATTTTTGGTGTTTGGAGGACACAATCATTGACAAGTAAAAAGCTGAGCTATTTCTCACCACTGCTTCATTGACTAATCCTCTGAAGCACTTGGCAAAGTGTTTGTAGTATAATACACACAAATACGCTGCGTTTTTTCTACTTTCACTTTTATTGCTTGTAAGGAATAATAAAGAGAGTAAAGGGATTAATTTAATATTCTTTTATTTTGTTACCATCCATATTGTGATTCTGATACATATCCCAATCCATACCATGGTACTGAAACAAGTGTTTAATCTGTTTCACTATACACAAAAATTTAAATCATTACAATAAATATGTTTTAAGCTGAGATATACAGTAACATTACTTACAGTAACTTTTTTAGATTGTGGGATGGAAGTAAGTGTGACTGAAAATACTACCAAGTCCATATAGCTAGGTCCATGGTATGCTCACTTTGCAACAAGCAAACGGATTTAGAAATTGAATACCTTATATTGCTGCATTTTATTCCCCATATTTAGGCCAAGTGTAAGTTTGTACATCTTTTGATGTGTAAAACCGCAATTAATCAAGAAAGGACTTCTCAAACACATCATGCATGGTTTTTTTTTTGTTCAAAAATAACTTTTATGTTTAGAGTTGGACCCATAATCAAATAAAATTAATAGACCAAGGGGAGCCATGTTGCTTAGTTAGTCACTTATGAAAAAGTACGGATGCATGCATGCTAGTTTGGCTCTTTGAAAGAGACAAACTTGGTTGTAACTATGCCACTTTTTCCAAAGGCACACCAACTGTTGACAATCATGGCCGAAATATGACTACTCTCCTTTGAGTCTATCTACACTTCCAGACTGACACTGCTCTCCATCTTCTCATCATGCGTGGCTCATTGGCATGCTTGTTTTAGTTTTACTGGAATTTAATGATAAATTATTGACAATTGATCACTTTAAAAATAAAATAAAATAAATAAATAAAAATTCAGTCCAAGTATTCAGTCCCCATTTTAAAAACTGGGAATTTTACATTGTGATGTTGTCATACAGATGATCTATCTGCTGCTTGAAATGTTCTTTAAGCTCTGGCCTCTTGGCTTTTAATGTAGGGGTCAGCAATCCATTTTCTATGGAGAACATCTCATTATGAATGTAGATGTCTTTTACCTGGAGATGAAAGAACATTATGAGGTTTTGAAATAAATAAGTTCTGTATTTACTGATAACCTGCTCACAAATGATCAAATGTGGTCTACACTATGGCAAACATTTCAACTATGCACTTACTTGTTCAAATGAATGGAGGCCACCAGCTTTGCCCAAACACACCAGGTCATCCAAGATGGCTTTCTTTAGTTCCTTCAAAATAACAGGGAGAATTCAGTCACTAGATATATTACTGGTGGGCTAAAATTTTACATGCAGGAACTATTTCATTTACAATGTTAAGTTTTTGCATGGGACTTACCACATTCTTACACAGATCATCATAGATTCCATCAATGCCCCTTTTCTGGGCCCATGAGGGCATCACTTCAGGATCTGGAACAACAATCCCAACTAGACAAGCCTGCAAAGGAATAAAATGGATAACTTGCATCTGTAAAAAGAGGTGTGAAACCTTTTTATAATATTTTAATTAAGGCCAGTTCTTTTGCCCTGACAGAGCACAAACCTGCAGACTGTCTCCATGAACAAAGAGCTGAGACACAGGCTCACTACGAATATAGATGTTCTCGATCTTCTCAGGGGAAATGTATTCACCCTGTGCAAGCTTAAATATGTGCTTCTTCCTGTCTATAATCTTTAATGTGCCATTCTGAAAAACAAGAACAGCTAGAAAAGTTGCTTACATTTACTGCCAGTATAATACCAACCTATGTACACAAATTTATGTTGGGTTTAGAAAGTATTCAGACCCTTTCCTATTTTTTACACATTTTATTATTTCGTATTAAATATTTCATTTAAAATGTATTACATAAAAAATTTCCATTACTCTACATACAATAATCCATAATCACAAAAGCAAAACATGTTTTTAGAAATCTGGAGCAGGTTTATTCTGTACAAGAAATCAGACCCTCTCATCAAACAGGCTACACAGCTACTAGTCCAGGCTTTTGTATGCACTATTCTCGGGCCATCCAGCCAGCTCCATCAAACCCCTTCAGATAATTCAGAATTCAGCAGCACGTCTTGTCTTCTACCAGCCCAAGAGAACCCATGTCACACCCCCCTTCATCTCCCTCCACTGCCTTCCTGTAGCCACCCACATCAAATTCAAGGCCTTGATGCTCACGTACAAGACCTTGTCTGGAACAGCACCTCCCTACCTCAACACTCTCCTGACGGCACACGTTCCCTCACGCAATCTGCAATCGATCAATGACTGACGCCTGGTAGTGCCTGCTCAGCATAGCTCAAGGTCCATTTCCAGAACCTTCACACTAACCGTCCTTAAATGGTGGGATGAACTTCCAACCTCAATCCAGACCGCAGAATCTGTCACTATCCTCAAAAAACAACTAAACACCCACATTTTCCATGAACACCTAACCAACCCCTAAAATGCCAACCCCACATTATCCTTTAAAATAAAATCTTTCTCTGGCATTTATACCTGTACTCTGTGCACTTTTCTAGAACTTAATTAAAAGATCATATATGGTAGCTACTTGTATTGTTCTCCGCTTGATATATTGCTTTGCTTGTATTTCCTCATTTGTAAGTTGCTTTGGATAAAAGCGTCTGCTAAATGAATAAATGTAATAAATGTAATCCAGCTTCATATCCAGAAGACTTAAATACCTCACTATATTTTGTGAATGTTTGCAAATTGCCTTTACGGATGTGCTTGTTAGCATATTCCACAGTTAATGCGGCTAATGTTACCACTGACTCTGACTGTATTCACAGAGACCAGAACTATGTCGTCATTTTTATTTTTAACTCAAAAATGATTACTGTCTGTATTTGCACCAGTATACAATTATATTGGTTCTACAGAATTGTTATTGAGGTAGTATCCTAAGCATGAGCTGTAAATGCACAGCCCTTTTCAGGAAAGGGGGTGGGGAGCCACGGCTCATTTGCATTTAAAGAGACACACATGAAAACAGCACCACCACACTGAACACCAGTGACCCCCAGGGCTGTGTGCTCAGTCCACTGCTGTTTACCCTGCTGACTCATGACTGTGCTGCATAGTTCAGTTCTAATCACATCATCAAATCTGCTGATGACAGCACTCATCACTGCACATCCCAGAAACATCTGTGTAGAGAGTCAAAGGCTCAAAGTTTCTTGGTATCCACATGACAGAGGACCTCTCCTGGACTCTCAATACCACCTGCCTAGTCAAGAAAGCCAAGCGGTGCCTTCACTTCCTGCAGAGGCTGAAGAGAGCCAAATGTCCTGACCAGCTGTCTCACCGTGTTGTACAGGAACTGCAGAGCCTCTGACCAGAAGACCCTACAACGAATTGTGAGGACAGCTTAAAAGATCATCGGGGTCTTTCTACACACCATTCACACCTCTTTTAACAATCGCTGAATCCACAAATCCACCAGTATTGCAGATGACCCCTCTTACCCCTCTCACAGACTCTTCACCCTATATAATTATAATATGGCCTTGTTGTTTGAATTTATTCTCTTTGTGTTTGTTAGTACTATAACAGTATGCTTTTGTGGTGTGTTGTAGTCTTAGGTCTGAGAAAAAGCAAGTGCGTCTACTGACATGAGGATGAAGAAAGTATATTAACTTGAGTAAAGTATCTCTTTAAGTATTTGATATCATTGAATTATATTGAATAGGTCCTAAACAATGAAAGCATAAACCTGAAAATGGCTGTTATAATCAGTGAGATACCGCCCCTGTTACAAGCACTAAGTGCTTGGCCCCCTAATTACATAGCAACAATGTGTGCAAAAACTGAAGGGCTCTGAATTCTTTCTGAAGCTATGGTTAACTCATTAAACTTCCAAAGTACATAGTCTATCAAATCAGCATCTGTTTACATGAAAAACAAAACAGTGAGCACAGTTTCAGGGAAACACACCTGACAATAATATTGTCAGTATAATGAATATTACACTATAGATCAACTTTGATTTAAAATCATATGGTAATATCATAAAACAATTTTAAATGAAGAAAATATGATGAAATGTTTAAGATGTGCCTTTTGGTATTAATATAATTCCTTTTCCAACAGAAATCAAATGATATAAATGTTGTAAGCACACCGGTAACCACTCTCCAATATCTCCTGTGTGAAGCCACCCATCCGAATCCAGTGTCTCTGCTGTCATAACTGGATCCTTCAGATAGCCCTTAAAGACATTTGGGCCTTTGACACACACCTGAAATTTAATTAAAATGTTTTTAAGGCTAAATCAAAATGGTAAGCTACAGAATGCAACATTAATTGGTACTGTTGGTAATCTCAAGCATCCAATTGTGCAAATTCAGTGCATGATATTATTTCTACCTCCCCCTTTCCTTTTGAGGTAAAGTAGTTCTTCTCTGGCACATCCACAAGTTTAATGAGGTTGCAAGGTAGTGGTGCACCCACATGACCTACAAACAAAAGGGGAAAATAAATTATCATGCAGACGGTGTACTAAGCTACCATCATCTCTTCACACAAAGTTTGGTGTTGTCATGTCACTGGTAACTTCAACCATGAACTTCAGATCCTAAAATTTACTGTTACAGCAGAGCATTCACAAATCTAACTCCATTTCCCAGCATCATGGACTACAAACTAAATCACATGATTCCATCACATACACATGCACACCAGAATTCATTTTAAAAAGCACATGTACCCAGTCACACACATTTAAATAATCTGGACATTCAGTTACTTATTGAGAAGTCTCACTCCTAGCTTGTTTTGATTCAGTGGTGGTATTCTGGTTACTGATATTTTCTGTAGTTACTTTTGCCACTTGTTTTGCCTAATCTATGCTGTTAGCCGATCACCTGCCCTGTGCCTGTTTCTTGACCTTGAATTTTTTATTTGTTTTGGACTGTCTGATGAACTTGAAATAAAACAAAATATACAACTGCACCATACTTCACTGCTTCTGTGGCAGGTGACTATGATTATTTTTTTATTGTTGTTACACATGTATGGGTGAGCAGAGGCTTCATTTTATAAGGTTATAGCTTTAAGTACTTTTTAAGTAGTTTAGGGAGGTGTTGTGCAGGGAGAAGTTAAGTCTGGAATCACAAACGGCTCATTTCAGCTGTTCAGAATCAGTTCCTTCTTTTAGGAGTCAATAACCCCATTTGTCCTGCACTTTGATTTTTGAAACTTTATAGATGTTTTTTACATTCACAAACAGCTCTATAACACACTACATAACAAAAACAAAAACCATAACAGGTGCAATTTAAGACAGAGAGAGCTTAAAAGCTGAGCAAGAGGAAATATTTAAATGCTAAAAAGTAAGGGGCCCAGGATTGAACCTTGGGGGATACCGTTGACTAAATGAACCCATTTCTGACCTGCATACAACCAGAGAGACAAACTGCCTACAGTCTGAGAGACAAGATCTAAACCAATTTAAAGCAGTTGTTGAGACACTAAAGACAGTTTCAAGATGGCTAAGTAAAAGAGTGATCAACAATGTCAAAAGCGGCACTGAGATCAAGAGGGACAAGGATAGAAAGAGAAGCCGACTCGAATATTAAGAAGCTATTAACAAGTCATTAGTGACCTTAACTAAAGTGGTTTCTGTAAAGTCTACTCTGCAACTGAGAAGTAACAGTGCAACATTCGAGGATTTTTAAAAGGAAATTAAGGTGAGAGAGAGCTTTTAAAGTGATCCAAACCATTGCACTAGCACTGATCATTTTGGTTACTGGAGTTTCAGCAGCAATTTTAAATGGAGATAGAGTCTGCAGAGTGCTGTTATGTGACAGTAAATAAATACCAGGTTTACCTGAAGTCCAGTCTCCAGGGGTGGTGAATGTGCAGCCAGCTGTGCACTCTGTCTGTCCATATGCTTCATAGACCTTTAAACATCAAGTATGCACAATACATGAATATACAGATGCTCAGCACTCAGTGTACAGTTGGTAGACAAAATCAGAGAACGTGAGTATCCAATTGTTTTTCTGCATATATACAGCATGTGTGAGTGTTCTCACCTGACATCCCAGAGCTGCTCTCAAGAAGCTGAGGACAGCAGGAGAGGTGGGAGCAGCACCTGTTATAACCATGCGAAGCCTCCCACCTAAATTGGCCTGCAAAGCAGTTACACTCTGATTAGACCCCAATATATGTATTACTTCAAAATACCACACTCATATCTGCATACCCACGCAATCTCTTATGCCTAATGTCCAAACATGCACAGTAGCTTAATTTAGGTTGTGGGATGGACACAAGCTATGGATATAAGGAAATGGGGCTTAGGCTCAGCCATGACAACACACCTGAATCTTTCTGAAGAAGATCTTGTCCCAAATGCTATCATTGCGGATGATCCCACTGCTGACCTCTTCTCCTTTTTTCTTTGCAGCAAAATTAAGGAGCCAACGCTTCACAGGGGTATTGGCCTGAGTAAAGATCTGAACAACAATAACCAAGAAACTACCTTAATTTCCATGCTGCATATGTGTGCCGCCCCATACATTGAATAACATTATCTCAAAATGGTAAGTACACCATTATTAATTAGTTTGTAAAACATTTCCAATTTGTAGTTATATAATTTGCTTTTTTTTATTATTAATTTTAACATTCTAACACTTGTTAGCTGATATTAGCCATGTTAATCAAAATAATGTAAGTATACATAGCTAAGGTAATGTACAATCTGAAAATATACTAGTAAACAACAGTAAACATTTACACATAACACCATATATCTGTGTAAAAGAGTTGCTGCTGTCAATGATGTCCATCTAGCATGGAGACCTGAAGTAAATTGCCTCTCTGAATGGTATGATGTGCACTCTTTTATGCTTTGCTTGTTTTGTCGGTGGAGTACATTTAAAAAAGGAACCACTAGCTAATATTTTAAACTGTTGGATAAGGTCATACATTCAGTAGTAAATTGTTGTGAAATTTAGTTTATGGTTTATGAAATTACTTTATTCTCTCACACTGATTTGCTAGCTACAGTATCAGTGTCACTGAGATTATGTTAGAACCGTTTACAGCAGAATAAGACATGGCTTTGCTACACAGCTAGCACAATTGTCAACAGTGTAAGTGTTGTGCATGTTCATGAGGCTAGAGTGTAATTTCTAGTTATTGATCAGTTCACCTCATCAAAACATACCAATAATGATGATCAAATCAAGCAGTTTTATCGGAAGGAACAAATCGGGGGTGGTATCAAGGTCAACTGAACTTCACAGAACACTAATCCTTAAAATCATTTGTGTAAATGTAAATTAAAAAGTAAGTCGTCCCCCCTTCACTTATGGCACATGGAAATAGTACTTTATGTTATAAAATTACAACAAACCAAATAGAAGATTACGTAAATAGAAGATTACCTACCCAATTTGATTGTTTTCAAGCTTGAAATATTCATTGACAGATAATTTTGCTAATTTGAAGCATTTATTTCTAGAGCAAAAGTAAACTTTAAAGCTTGAAATTAGTTTTAAAAAATGTCTAGAAAAAAATTGTATATCTGGGTAACAGTAATGTTTGTTAATATTTGATCTATGGTAAGAGGAAATAGTAGATCAAGGTGACTATATTCAAAATATTTTCACTTGCTAAAATGTGATTTTTTTTACAGTCTTTGGTTTCAACACAGTTTTTGGTTTCAATTGCTATTGTGGCTTCTGTTGTTATTGTGTGGTGTGTGTGTTGATTTGTTTCAGTATGTCTCACCTTATCATACATGCGGTTGAGGAGCCGAGGCACCACAGGGAAGACAGTGGGGCGCAGGGCCTTCATGTCGTCAGAAAGGAGACGGATATCACCCTGAAAAAAGCCGATCCTGCCCCCATGACAATACACCACTGCCTAAAGACAAAAATATCTTACTACCATGTGAGGATCTTCCATTGACATAATTATTAATGTAATTAATTAATGGCATGCATACATACAAACATATACTAATCTTAAACTTTTAAACATTAGTAAATCCTTTGGATTCTTTAAAAAAGAAAAGTTGCAGATTTTGTAAACATAAACAAACAAACAGCTCAGTTTTTCAAAGTCATGTAGCATTTATGAGATTTGGAAAATCATGTAGTGCAGGTTTGAATTCAATTACTGGGATGCAATCACAGGGGGATGTATATTTTAGAGCAGGTTTAAGAACTAAAACTACCCATTTTATAGTTTGTATTTTATTTATTCTTTTGATGTATATGTGGAATTAAATAATATTTAAGGGTAACCTGTGGAATATATTGCACAATTTTTAGCATTAAATAAATACAGAACTGGTTCAGGGGGTTCAAATTAATTTGATTCATTTTAACATTTTTAAACATTTTAAAAATTATATATTTTAAAATCCCCTATCTGTGTCATAAATAATCATGAATCAGCTCAACAACCCACAAATAAGGGTAAGAATGATCTGTGGCTGGATCATCATTAAGTGATTTTTGGGTAGTTAAGGCAAAGTTCTATCATACTGTATAATCAACCCAGAAATGAATTTGAGAAATTACTGGAATTGCGTTACATATAACAGAGCATTTGTGAGTGTAGAATTAATCAAATCAATAAAATGTAAAACAAAAATAAAACCCGCTCATCCTTTCTGAAAACACAACATGCACACACATCCAAGCACACACACATGCAGACGTACACATGCAGTGTTACCTCAATGAGCCGCTCAAACATGTGTGCAAGGGGCAAGAAAGAAATGAGAACATCTTCTTGATTTGGAGATATGACTTTCTGCATGACAGACAATTATTTCAGTTAAACACAATTTTTTATTTCTTAAAGGCTTTATGTAACTAAAGTCAATCAGAATATTATTTAGAATTCTATATGTATTCCATGAACACTTACATCTGTTGCTTTCAGAAAGCCAGAGACATCAGCAACAATGTTCCCATGTGTAAGCATCACACCCTTTGGATTTCCTAAAGAAAATAAACACACAGACATACTAACAAGTGACCTAAATTATTATTTAGAAAACATGTAAACAAAGTGAAATCAGGAAGAAAAATCAAGGTCAAAACACAGGCAATGGTCAGGCAGTTGGAAAACAACATAAATGGGGCAAAACAAGAATTAAAACCAAGCAACTAGAAACAGGATCAATCCCAGAGAATCAAGAAAACAGAATGCAAGGTTTGGTAAATGTTGGTAGCAAATACACAGAGCATATACTTCATGCCAAGCTTTGGGTTGTGAGTACTTAAATATGGTGACTGTTGATTGGGTTCAGGTCATGTGTCATGCAGGGGCTAATGAGTAGTATAATTCTGAGCCATTTGACAGAACCTCCCCTCAGTGCATGGCTCCCAAAGTGCTATGTACAGTCATGAGGGGGTAAAAATGTCCCTCCAGTGATGGTGGCCTTTAGTCTCATGAATCTGTAGTGGTACACTTGTAATACTTGTAATAGTAATACACAGCTGCCCTTGATGGAACTCAAAAAACCTGCTGCATCCACTGGCAGGTGAAGAATTCTGTGGCAGAGGCAGGGGGGATGAATGCAAGTACTGGTACACAAAAGCCTTATTTAGAAAGCTTGTAAATAAATCTAAATCATGAGGCAAAATCAAGGTCAAAACATGGGCAATGATCAGGCAATTTGCAAACATCATAGACAGGATAAAACAAGAATAAAAGAAATGTCTAGGAGTTTCAGTGTAATTCAGACAGTGACTTGCACTTAGAGAGCATTCATCACAGCTTACCTGTGGTGCCACTGGTGAAGCAGATTATTGAAAGGTCTTCTGAACAAGGTGGCTGTGTGAACAAACAGAAATGTGTCATTTAGTGGTAAACTGAGAAAAATGAAAGCTTAATTTAGCGTGTCTGTAAAAAATAATTTAACATTAAGTGTTGTATTTACACATTGGCACCAGTGGTATTCTGTTTTACTGGTGAATTTGCAGAAGAAATGCCAGTAGAGCAGGAGCTAGCTTATACATATATGGCTAATTTTGAATAACTGTAGCATGTCACGACTGTTATTACATGACTTTATATAATATAATAATAAAGAATATATAGAATTATATATAATAATTATGATTGTATATTAAATTATATAATAAATAATATAATTGAAAATAAGTCTAAATCATATAATCAGTCCATTCGAAATGAGCCATATTTATTGAGCACATTCAATAGTCTGAAATGTGAGTCATGGTATGAGGAATTATTTTTATATTAAATCAGTGATATTAACCATATCTCCTTTAAAATTAACTTTATTTTGCTGTCCCAGATTTGTTGCACACAAAGACCTAGACTAATGCTATTTTATTCTGCCCAATCATTTAAAGAACCAATATGTAGAAATACGTTATAGCATGTAACTTACTATTATTTTTTCCATGAAGATTTGTGCTTACTCAGTGATGCTGTAGCCCAAAATAAATAAATAAAATAAAACAGTGCATGCATTAATAAAAAATAATTTTTCAGAAAATTTCATGCACACTGTGTCCAGGTAATCATGGAAAGAATTATTCTTCCCAAGTTACTTCTGATGAGGCCAAATCAAGTTGTGTCACCAAAAAATGTATGTCATTACAAGCAGCAAAACTAGTTCCTGCTTTTGTTGCTGTTAGATTAGACTATTGTAACACCGGGTGCTCCTGTAGATACATAAACAAGCTCCAGTTAGTCCAAGAATGCCAGAACTACAAATACTAGAACCAAAAGATCTGATCACATCCCCCCACCACACTGCACCGGCTCCCAGTAAAATTTCAAGTTGATTATAAAATACTACTAATGACCTATAGCACTGAATGGTCTTGCACTTCAACTTGCCTGCTTTGATCAGTTATGAAACAGCTTTCCAGTTAGTGTTCAGAACTCAAACCAGGTCACAACCTTTTAAGTCTAGGCTGAAAACCTATTTGTTTAGTCAAGCCTTCAGTTAATTTAGCTTTCATCGTAGGCAAATGTGCAGATCTGGAGGGTTCCTGAATATAAAGAATTTCTGTAAACTGGGATGTTTGGATGCTGTTTGGCTCAGCTAGTCCTGTCAGAGTCCCTACTTGCACTTTGTATACAATGTACTACCCCTTAAACCACTACAGGACAAGAGCATACCTAATAATCAGTGTTCTCTCGCGCTCTCTCTCTCTCTCTCTCTCTCTCTCTCTCTTTTCT
>JAOUWY010000035.1:178532-194394 GCA_025728095.1 Prietella phreatophila
AGAGAGAGAGAGAGAGAGAGAGAGAGAGAGAGAGAGAGAGAGAGAGAGAGAGAGAGAGAGAGAGAGAGAGAGAGTGGAATGGGCATATGTTCAATAAATGCGCTTAACAAATGCAGAAAACACTGTAAAACTGTGTTGTTCTCTTGCTGCCCTTTGACCTCTCACCTCTGGCCTGTTCTGGGAAAACACTCCAATAAACTGCTTGGAATTGGTCTGGCATCCCTGAGACAGTAAGCCTGAGCCCAGGTGCTCTGCCCGAGTCGTAACCTGTGCAAGTGACACAAATAAAAGTCAGTAACAAAAGAATTGCAAGTAATACCAAATCTTGTCCAAAACTGTCACTGAAAGTCTGGTGGTTCCCATGAAATCCCAGGAAAACCCTTAACCTTCAATTGTTTAGTTATCTGTATGTTTTGACTGTATTATAACTCATCTATGCTGCTTTAGATAAATGTATCTGTCAAATAAACTAAAATAAACATAACACATGCACGGACACCACTGCTATCAGAAAATGTGAAAATCCCTTAAATTACACAAGTAATAATAGGTGTTATGTAATCAGTAATAGAGAGAGGAATGGTAGGTATAATTCATCAAACTTTAACTTGACAGGTCAAGGTCAAAAGGTCATCATCAATCAAACGTATCATGATAGGTGTATGTTAAAGCTCATCATCAAACAAACTTATCAAGGTTAAATATGAATAATGATAGGTCTGTTCCTACACATAAATAACACCAATCTGTTGTGTTCCCATACACATAGACATAATTCTGATTAAATAATAAGGTCAGCAAGAATATTATATCTAGGATAACAATTAATAATTACAGTTTCCACATACACACGTACATTAAACCCAATATGATTACCATACACATACAAGTTTTCCACCCAAAAATATGAGAGAGAGAGAGAGAGCGAGAGAGAAGAAACTCGCTGACCAATCAGAACAAAGAAATCTAAAAATGCTCCATACTCCATCCCAGTAGGTGGTGGATTATACACCATAAACTGGTTTGCAAACTGCCATAAACAATGAAGAAGAAGAACACCACTCCCACCCTCCCCATTTTTTTCTTCAAATATTTTACTTCTCTGTATGTAGAATACTGTTGATTCTTTGGGTGCTATTTACTATACTACATTTATTTACAAGCTACACAGTATCCCAACTTTTTTGGAATTGGGGTTGTAAGAGAAAGACTGATCTCCAGTTATCTGAAGCATTTGCTTGCAGTTACTGCATTGCTGCTAAAGTTGGCACAACCAGATTTTAAGATTAAGAGGGCAAAGTTTTTCACTTAAAGTCGCTCCAATTTTGCATAAAGTTAAACTTTTCTCAACTTTCAAAGTTGCTGGACACGCCCACATCTAGTCACTAATGGTCTCTGTTGCTCATGTAGCTGGAAGTCTTCAGCTCTCACTGAAAAGGAACATACTGTGGTCTCCGGTCGCTTTGTTACTGCGAGTTGCTGTATGTGTGAATGCACCCTGAGTTGGGATAATGAAGGGTTACATTAATGGAGAGGCACGGCTGATAGGCTGCTACATGCCGTCGAGGGAGCCAGTCAGCATGTGGTCAGATTCATGGCTGAACTAGGCATTTATGTGTGAGTATTTTTGCACATATCATACACTGTTATTGGGGAATTTCTCCACTACTGTTGTATGTAACACCCAAAGTAATAAATAGTTTTCAACATATCTGCACATCTTTGATGGTCTTTCTGCTTGATGCTTTCCCACACCAAGATATAGAATACTCTGTGTAGGGGAAATGGATCTGCTTATACTGGTAGCACCAACAATGTATGTACCACACTGTAAATGTCTTACATAAATGTCCATTTTTCTAATTTTGAGTTGAATTAAAAGATAAAAGATTAAATAATAAATTTAGCCTAGGCTAACCTAAGTAGGTTGCTGCAGCCCTAATTTTAGCTGTACCTTTTCCACACTCACCTCTCGATAAGAAAGCCATTTGTATGGTTGATTGGGGAGACGAGAACCTAAGCACGGTCCATTACCTGAGGAGACAACAGGACACACCTGAGTTATGTCAAACAAATGACTAAATCAAATTACCAACAGTTCTGCTTGATAGTAGTGCATGTTTGCATCTCTTAATCTTTCTCAGGATATCTGATGGTTTCAGCATTTCAAATTTAATACTTTTTAATACCATATTCAAAACATTTCCAAAATATTTTAAGACCCACACATCACTTCAATCATGCTACACGATACAGTGGCTATAATGGATTGTGTTCATGCACATACATCTATTTCTGTGTTAAGTCAACTGTAGCAGGTTAAACTTCTACAGAGGTATATGGAAGGCCAGAGCAAATATACTTTTGCATTACCATTTGCTCCAACAGTGGAAAAAAAATAATCCAGTATTTCGTTTCCATGACTTTCCAAGAGAGGAAAAAATATAGAGCTTTGGATTATGGCAGTCAGAAGAGAAAATGATGTCAAATTTACCATCACTCTCAGCAGCTGTATTAGCAGGTCTACATGCACACTCTAAAAAAATAACTAAAAAATAGCTAAAAAAATAGGATTCAAATAGGATATAATTGTATAATCCTAAAATTGGCTGCCCAATAATAAAATCTAAAATTGGGCAAAGCCATGTCCCCAAATTCTTTGGGATTTTTGTAGAAGCTTGGGTTTATCCATAGTCTCGGGTTTTGGTTTTTTTTACTCCAGATAATTTCCAGAATGAGAGAGTCAAGTTTATGGAAAAACATCCATCCATCTTCTACCACTTACTTCTTCTTCAGGGTCGCGGGGAACCTGGAGACTATCCCAGGAAGCACAAGGCGGTACACCCCATCGCAGGGCACAATCACATACACACTCACACACCATGTGCATGTGTTTGGACTGGGGGAGGAAACCGGAGTACCTGGAGGAAACCCCCCCAGCACTGGGAGAACATGCAAACTCCATGCAAACATGGCCCCGACGGGAATCGAACCCCCTGCAGGTGTGAGGCGAACGTGCTAACCACTAAGCCACTGCGCACTATGGAAAAACGGTCTGGGGTAAAAATATGTGTCATGTCAGCTTGGGATTCTGCGCCCAACTTCTTGAAGCACACATTCAAATAAGAAGGGAAATTGGGAAGAATACTCTTCTTTAATATAATTCTGTGAACTGGAATTTAACACCATTTAAAATTTTTCTTTCCCATTCATTGACTATTAATGTTCAAATTGGTATTACTTGAAATATATAACAGAAAAATATTGCTTATAATATAAAATGTGCTTTCAAACATATCTCTCCTTTAAGTGATTTACTGTACTTACCACTGATCTACAGAATTCTAAAATCAAAAGAGTCTAAATATTGTACACACCAGTTATATGCAGTCCCCTCTGGAACGCCTCATATAAGGTTTTTGTGTCTTCATAGTAGCGTGTGAACTGGTTGGGATTGTCAACCAACATTGATTTATGGCCACCTCCCTGAAATAGAAACAAAGTTGTACAAAATGCATTTTTTAAAATTACCTTTTGTTAAAACATAATGACTGAAAAACATTTTGGACATTATACATCCAAAAATACATTTCAGTTCAGTTGTATTTGTACAGCACTTTTAACAATGGACCTTGTCACAAAGGAGCTTTACAGAAATAAATACATAATAAATACATACAGGATATAAACTTTAAATGGATGAATTTGTCCGTAATCAGCAAGCCACAGAGAACAGTGGCAAGGCAAATCTGCCTGAGATGATACGAGGAAGCAGACTCAAAAGGGAACCCATCCCCACCTAGTGCCTAGTGGATAAATCCCTTCTATAACTGTACTACATGGTCAAATAGTGCAATTGTGTAACCTGGAAATTCATCACAGTTTTCACATGAAGTTTGTTGAACTTATCCACTGTTCACAGATGTAGACCTGAGTGCAAAATGCCGTAAGCCCTACATGGAATGCCTGCCGGTGACTAGCAACCAACTTCCTGTTTACACTTGTATGTGCATGTCCAAAACGAAAGCACACTAGTGTAAACAGATCCTTGCGGAAACTTTGCCTGTGAAGACTGCATTTGTTGTTAAAAATGATCAACCTGAAAACATGAAGACCAGACAGCTGTCTATGGGAGAAAAGCAACCCTCAACTGAGAAAAGAGGGAAAATTGATCAGACTCATTGCACAAGCATTGGGAATAGTCAATACAAAGGAATGTCCTGAAAAATAAAATTACCACTGGTGTACGAAACCAGACATCAAACAGGACAGCCAGGGAAAACAACGGATGTTGATGACAGTAACATTGTGAGAGCTGTGAAGAAAAACCCAAACCACTCATTAGCAGTAACAACCGGAAGGCCAGATTGGAATTCATGAAGAAATATACAGATGAGCCACAAAGGATCTGGACCCAAGATTAACCTCTACAAAACTGATGGAAACAACAAAGTGTGGAGAAAAAAAAAAGAATATGCTCATAATCCAAAATTACGAGCTCGGTGGAGGTAGTGTCATGGCTTGGATTTGCATGCCTGTGGAATGGGCTCAATAATCTTTATTGATGATGTATGTACTCATGTTGGTAGCAGTAGAATCAATTCAGAAGTCTACAAAAAATATTTTGTCTGCCAATTTACAGAGTGTGGAGGCGTTGGCGTGTGAGAGCGCCAATTTGTGAATGGAGGGCAGAGCCAGAGAAGGTGAGTGGTAAGGAATGCACACCGGTGGGGAATTCTCTTAATGATTGTTTTGTGTTGCAGTGAGATGAGGCAAGGATAAGAGGGAGAGAGACACGTGCAGAGAGAGAGAGAGAGAGAGAGAGAGAGAGAGAGAGAGAAAGAGAGAGAGAGAAACACCAGCACAGAGTTGTGTGTGTGTGTGTGTTTGTGTGTTTGTGCATGTGTTTGTGTATAAAAGAGAACGCTAGAAAATCTCTGACTCACTTTGATGCACTTTAGTGTCCAATTCCCATTGTTCCCAAGTCTCAGAGCAAAGGAGAAAATCATCTATATAATTTATGAGTGCTGCCACCTGTTGGCTAAAATGATTCCAAGTTTCTCTGTAGCTCATGAGAGAAAAAAGTTAGAGAATTACAAAAACCCTGCATAACACACCACTGATTGTGTGCGTCCTTAAATGTAAAAGCAAACCAATATTGCTGTCCTTGAATACTGAAAATGAATTTGCCAAATAGATTACAGAGAAAAACATGGAGTTAGGGGGCATTTTTAACTAAATATTAGAGGGATTTGGAACAATTGGAGAAGATGGATGTTCAGGAAAATTTACTCCCCTTAAGTCTTGTACAGGACACCAGGAAAGGTTGGATTTTTGAACCGCAGGAAGTGAGCTGTTCACTGCACTAGTTTCTTCAATTGCACCCTTGTCAATTAAAGAAGTGACAAAGTCATCCAATCCCTGCTCTACATCTGAAGAAAGAGATTATTGGGCTCTGAAAGGTCGGAAGGATTAGCATGGTTAGCATTTTTCATACAGCCAAACTCATACTGTGATTTAGCACATAAAAACTCAGGCACATACTTAAGCAAATATGCTCAATTTTCCAGTTGTGAATTTTCCAGCTCAATTTTTGGCCAATCGAACCGTACTCTTCACAGTGCGTTGAAACGATATAGACACACATCCTCTTCCAGGTTGATTCATAACATTTCCAGTTGACTGGAACTTCTTAATTGATGTGAAAAATGGTTCCCTGATGGTGGAAATGGGCATTTCCACTGCTTTTGCTGTATTCTTATAGACACTACCTATTTTGTGAAGATCAACAACCTTTTTTTCCACACATCACAGCTATATTCCTCGGTCTTACCCATTGTAATGAATGACAAAGGGAGTTTGTCCTATGTGATACCTCATATTTAAACCCCTGTTGGGACTATGGTATTGAAGACTGAGCTGTAGTCTATAAACAGCAGCCTCACATAGTTAACTTTGTTGTCCGTGTGGGTGAGAGTGGTGTGAAGAATGTGAGAGATCACATCCTTAATAGGCCTAATTGGAGCACTAGGCAAACTGGAGTGGTCTATGGTGTCAGGGATGGAAGAGCAGATGGAGTTTTTGAAAAGCCTCTCAAAAACCTTAATGTTAAGCAATGTTAAGACTACAAGAGGGTTTTTTCCTTTTCGCATAGGAATGACAACAGATTTTTTTGAAGCAGGTAGGAGACTCATTGAAGACGTGAACAAAGTGAACAAACCAGCTAGCTGGTCAGCACAAGATCTCAGTACATGGAATGCCGGAAATGCCTTCAGGGCCGGCCACTTTTCTGAATGTTTACACATTTTAGAGCACTTCACATGGTGTCCTCTGAGGAGTGAACACACACTTATTGTTAACAGAGCTGCTTCTAATGCACTAGTTAATGATGAATGATTAATGAGTCTTTATTAATCACGTATACATTAGAGCACAGTTAAATTCTTTTCTTCACATACCCCAGCATGTTAGGAAGTTGGGGTCAGAGTGCAGGGTCAGCCATGATACAGCGCCCCTGGAGAAGCAGGGGTCTTGCTCAAGAGCCCAACAGTGGCAGCTTGACAGTTCTGGGACTTGAACTCCCGACCCTCTGATCAGTAACCCAGAGCCTTAACCGCTAAGCTAAGTGCTAGCACGGTTAGCCTCAAAGCTTTCGTAGAACATATTTAACTCACTGGCCAAAGAAGAGTAAATGGTCTGCACTTATATAGTGCTTTTTAATTTTAGTGGTCTACAAAGTGCTTTACACTGTTTCTCATTCACCCATTCTCATACACACTCACATGCAAAGGCTAGCCTGCCATTGGGAACAACTTGGGGTTCAGTGTCTTGCCCAAGGACACTTCGGCATGTGGGCTGTGAATTGGACCGCCAACCCTACAATCCGCTCTACCACCTAAGCCTAAGAGCCAGATCTCACTGTGGCATTGGTGAGAGAATGCTCACAGAAATGAATGCTCGTGGAAAGGCACTGTCACTGAGCTAGAAATGAGACTCCACCTGTTCCCCGTACCAGAATTTAGTGGCTTTCACTGTGCATTGGAGAATGTAGCACGATGGTTTGTACTCACTCATATACCCCAACATGAGCCCTGTGTTGTACATGGCTATGCACGCATTCACCGCAGCTCAGATAGTTTTTACCACCCATGGTTTCTGGTTTGAAACAGCTTTTCCAATGTTTGTTCAAGATGTTTGTTTCACACATGGTCATATGGTTTTTTACATAAATTTATGGTTTGAATTTACATTGGGTGGCTGTGGCTCAGGTGGTAGAGCGGGTTGTCCACTAATCGTAGGATGGGACTTAAATTATTAGAACACTGCAGAGTGGTGTATGCAGAATAATAGGTAATTTGATCTGCAATGTTCTCAGGGGGGGAGGGAGAAACATTGACATGGCTAATCCAACTGGAAATAAAAGATAACCCCGGGAAATTGTGGGTTTACCTAAGTCCCTATGTAAAATAAGCCTGTACGAATAGGGTTTTATAATCAAGTATAAATACCTCAACTTCTTCAGACTGGTGGCGAAGGTCACATGGGGGCATGAGGGCACGTGGGCGTGTTGCCAGCCAGTAGGCCAACATGGCAGTCAGAGCACCAAGCCCAAACAGTGCAGCGGTGGGTGTTGAACAGATCAGATGAAACAGCTTTTCCAATTTAGCTAGCCACAGGCTAATCACCAGCTCCTGCACCTGCATCCTCTCAATCAGCGTAGTGCTCAGCTCTGAGAGGAGAGGGAAAGAAAGAGAAACAAAAAAAAAAACCCTTTGAAATATGCCTAAAGGACCTAGACATACATTTCATTCAGGAGGTCTAAATCTAGCACAATTATGCTATGTGGAATGGAGAGCAGATCACAAGTGTACAGTGAAAATACAGTGTAAATACAGGTCAGAATGGCAAGAGCAATGTGACAGATACATCCCAGACAATGAAAGGTTAGCAGTTTTCCTGAGGAATCATGCTAGTTTTTAACTAGACACACTGATGATGCATGTAATGGGTTGATTTTTATTGTCCTTGGCTTGATCTCAGTCCAGACTGGACTTCTTACTGGTTAAGCTACTTTAATCTACCCTCCATTGTTGTCTTAGTTCCAAACAGTGGTGGCAGGTGGACTCGGTCAGAAAGCACTGGATCACTTCAAGACATTACTATGTATACTTTATTTTGACCCTCCCTGTTCTTACACCACATGTGCAGCCTTCCCCCCTCTTTCTTTAACACTTTCCTTAACTTCTAAATAAGTGATCCTGCAGATTATATAGTCTAGCAAACCACCTGTCCACTGGAGAATTTCAGAATGATCCAGACCATCTCACAAGGCTTCCTACCCTTCATCTCGTTCATCATAAATGATTCCATAACTTCTGGCCAAACATCTTGACTGCCTTCAAGACAGCAAGGGTAATTGAAGTCCTGAAGAACCCCCTCTAGATGCTTCAGACATCTGGTATAACTATTCTTCCTAAGATTCTTGAACATGCTGTGCAGTTTTCTCTCTACTTTACTGTCAGCCACAAGATTCTACTATCTATCCTATTGAGCCCCCTCCCCCACAAAACCCTGAAGAGACTTCTCCATGGTCAGAGAAACACCTTTCTCAGGAAGGTGGAGAACTCTGCTGTATTTTCTAGGCCTGGCTATCTTTGGACAATCAGATTTTTTGCACACTCACAAGCTCTTCTGGTAAGACTTGACACCATAAACATTGATTTATTTTTCTCATCAGTTTCGGGATCCACCACATGAAGAATATACTGTTCACAATGTAAAATTAAATGACTTGGGGAAAACTTGTATGTGTTATATTCACTTGGTGCACCCCAGGGACCTGAGAGCAAGAAGTGCCCACAGTTGAATTCTGGCAAAGAGAAAGGGGGGCATGACTTACTGGACTTTCTTCAGTGCAAGTGCTCCAAGGGCTCTCGGATAAGATAACGCTTTAGGAGCTGTGCAAGACACCAGTTCTACATGCCAATGAAAAGGTTATCTACAGTCAAAGTTGCTGAATCCTTTGGCGGCCATGTCTTCAGTAAGATGTATGTAAAGGCAGGATGATAATTTGCATTAAAGGTACACAATGTAACTTTTGACCCACTACCAGTTTAAAAATAAAACTCTGCGTGTCTGTGCAGATGAATATGGTTCTTTTGTTTTGATTAATTGGAAACACTGATGTTTTTAAATCAATTATGTTACAAAAGTTGTTAACATACCGATTGCTAGTCTGATAAGGTCAAACGTGGTACAGGCAATGGCACTTGTGTTTTACTTGTAGTAGAAATTAATTGTTCTTTCTCATAACTAAAAAAATAGAGATTATCCTACTGCTCATAAAACTTTTGCTACTAGGCTCAAGGGATAAAAGCAGTTTAGATGGAAAGGGTCGCAAGCTGATTAATTAGACAGCTGAAAATGTAAGTAGCTTCGCTACACATTAGGTTTATAATTTGCACAGTCCTTCGTGGAAAATAAAATCCAGCACTGTGCAATAAAAACAAACAGAAATCAACCTTTACAATAGATAATATTTTACAAGGAACTCTGTTAGAGAGCTACAGCTATCATTTCTATAAAATATCTTACCTGTTGAGTAAGAAAAAGGCCATCTCTGGTCACTTTTAAAACCTTTTAAATCTCTGAGTTGTTGTCATCTTTGAAAACCCAAGCCAATGTTGATTCTGGTTTTATTATGAACTTCTGTCGCTTTCCCTTTTTGCCTGTAGACTCTACTGCATTCAGCCTTTCTTGGTTTTTAAAAGCGCTGATTTCCCTGAGGTTTGCTGTTTTGCATGGTCTATAGTCTCGCCCATTGTGACAACTGGCCTATGCTACTCCCACACCTTACACACGACAAAGTAGCCAGAATTACTTTTCTCTGTTTATGGATATGACAAGACACATACATCTGTAGTCCTGTACAGGAGTGTGTGAGTGTGTGAATGATAAAAGTGTAATAGTAATTTTCAGGCATAGTGATATTTATACATGTGAGTTAATAGACAGAGGATTACTTTTGATGATAATTGCCTGTCTGTGTCAAAGGGTAGTCCAACACACCTGTGGTGTGTGTGTGGGGGTGGGTGTGTGTGTGGGTGGGTGTGTGATTGGCCATCTCTGACATTGTGGAACGCTGAACTGAATACAATCAATTTGTTTACTGTTATTGGCTGCATATTACAAAATTCTTAAAGCAAAATTCTTACAGATTTTTGTCACCATAAACAAATGCTCAGTTTCTAGGTAAAAGTATAAATGTTTCCCTTACATATTATGAATATATAATAAAATATATTACTTATATAATGTTAATTCACTGTGAAACACTCTACTCTCACAGTGGTGATGACACCACCCACTCTAGCTTTCCATCATTCAAATGAAAGGGGGTAGACAAAATGTATGTATAGAAATGTTGTATAGTATGGACAGAAAGAGAAGGATGAATGCGATCTGTCTGCAGTTTGATAGGTCCCAGGTATACCCAGCTTTGACTGTGTGAATGGTGGTGGTTGTAGCTTGAGAATATGTTAGAGCAGTTTAAATATATACATTATATAATTGGGATAAGTGGCTTGAGCCAATGCTATTTGCAGTACGAGACTCCTGCAAGTCTCTCTGGGGTTTTCCCCATTTTAATTATGATATGGACACAAGCCTTGTGGTGCCTAAGACTAACAAAAACAAATTCAGTACATTGTTGACCTGAGAGCAAAACTCCACACACTGGGTCAATTGAAACAGGAGAATTTGCTACAGGTGCAAGAAAGTCATTCTCAGCTGTATAACAGGGGTACTCAGCTAAAGGAATTTGCACCGGGAGAGAAATTGCTCATTTTACCACCCATGTCAAGCTCTAAATTACTTGTGAAGTGGCAAGGATCATTTGAGATCACACAGCAAGTTGGAGAAGTTGACTGTGAGGTCAGCAAATGGATAGAGGCAATGCACTTCAAATACACCACTTCAATCTCATCAAATCAGAGAGAGCGGCAGTTCCTGTGGCTTTGGCAATAGTGACTCCAAAGAGGGAAGAGCTGGGACTGAAGGTAAGTCTAAAAAGTCCAGCCCAATTGACCCCAGTACCTTGTGTGGACCCCTGCTCATCATCCCAGAGAGCACAGGTTGCGTTTGCCAGATTGCAGAGAGGCAGAATTTTCTGATGTGTTTTTGCTTCTACTCAGTATGACTGACTACTTAGAATACCACATATAGACTCTCCAGGTATTGTTGTATGCAGCGGCCTATACTGGCTCAATGGACACAAGAAAAATGTGGTTCAGGATAAACTCAAGGGTACGCACGACATGGGAGTCCCACAGTGACACAGTGGTGGTCTTGATGCCCAAGTAATCAGAATAACAAAGTAATGGCTAATGATTATTTGACTAAATCATACTGTACATATGCTAAGAAAAATGAGAAATGAGAAAAAGCACACAGGCGATAAATGTCCGCACTCAAAACCAGCTCAGACATGCCATAAAAAGCAGAAGACGGATTGGAAAGAATCTAAAAAAACCCAGTCAGGACATCATCCAGACAACAGATCTAACGGTACTTTGGGCAAACCAGGGGTGTTTCAAGTGCATAAAAAGGGAGCCCAGATCACTCAGGGGACTTTCAGATCACTCTGGGACATCCCTCTGTGCGGATCTCGTGTGGTGAGCAACCCTTGCTACGTATTTCCTACTAATGGCTCACTGTGTTTTTGTCATCCTCAAACTGTAAGTACTTGATGATATAACTTAGCTGTGTTTAACTTTTTGGAAAATTAAAGACAACATCAGTTAGGCATGGCAAGCTTTTATTTGACACTGGATTTAACTAAGGGATATTGGCAGATTCCCAGTATCTCATGAAAAAACATCCTTATCCACTCCATTTGGGTTATACCACTTTGTCACCCCAGCACCATTTGAATGACACATGGACAGAATCCTCTGCCAGCACAATTCATATGCCACTGTGTACTTAGATGACATAATTATTTATAGTAATAATTGGCAGCAGTATTTGCAACACCTGAGAGTTGTGCTGAGATCCTTGAGATGGGTGTGATCACAATGAACTCAAAGACGTGTGCAGCTGGGTGGGTGGAAGTGCAGCATCTGGGGTTCCACTTGGGTCATGGGCAGGTTTTGATAAGATAGCAGTGACTGTGGCCTACCCAAGTCCCAAGACCTTAAAGGGGGTGAAACACTTCCTGAGCCTGGCTGGCTACTATAGGTGGGGGGAGGGGTGTCAGTTAAAGGCTGGATGGCTCCCTGGCCTGAGTTGGGCAGTGAGGGTATGTGGCAGCAGAGGTGTGGTTGGTTCTGTGGATGGAGGGGAGTTTAACCCAGCAGGTAGCACGTGATGATTCTCACCTGCATGTAATTAGTGAAAGTTGATTTGTTTGTGTCTCTTTGTGCTTTCATTTGCCTCCCGTAGAAGCCAGAGTGAGATTGAGACAGTGGGCCAACCAGCACAGAGACATGTGTGTTTATAATTAAAAATGCTGAAAAGCAAAAGTAAAGTTGCAAATAAAGCCATTTTGAGTGACTCCAAGAATGCCTCCCACTTCCTCATTATATAACCACGATAAGTGTCACAACAAGCTTTACTAAATAGTGGGTTCACTAGCTGTGTGAATACTTCCTTTCTGCCCTGTGATCTTTATTTCTGATCATTTGCATGAGAGTAAAAATACCCCTTGGAATCTCAGTCCAGACACACATGTATAACACTACAGAAAAACAGCATATCATACAGATCATCAAACATTGACAACGAAGCAGCAGTCAAAGATAGCAATACCTGAAAACTTTTGTGAGCAACCATATGCAAAGCAAACATACTGTAAGTGAAATCCTTGCTTGATTGTTTAACGAGGCCTGTCAGGTTGAGCCTGTTTTTTACATGGTAAGATTAATGAAAAGGCAGTATCTATGTGTAACCATCTGAATCTTCACATTTTATTTTATTTTTTTACTATTTATTTATTTTACATTATTTTAGATTAGTTATTGCAATTGAAAAAAAAAAGTTAATCAGTCAATTATGAAAAAAGACTAGTCAGTTCTAAAATGATGACTTTGTTGCAGGTCTACACCTGACCCACCCACTCTCTCCTTCTACAATGTGTCATCAGCAATTAGACTGTTCTACCTTGGTGATTACTGCCTACTAGATGAGCCTGCCGAGTCATATGAGTAAATTTTTGTTGTAGTCTATTCTCTTTGTCACAGCATGCAGATTTATACATTCTATAGGAAATTACCTGATTTGCTCATACATCTGTACTCTAACAACAGTCTCTTTCAAATAGTCAAATTCAGCTTCTAAGCAAACGTATTCATTATTACTGCAAGATTTTTTTGTTTCAAAATTACATGCTAACATCTGAAAGCACAAACTGTTCCATTAATCACTGTAGAAACCTGCACCAAGATGCAAACAATTACATTTATGATTTAAACAGCAATTACTTACAGAACTGGAGACAGATGGAGTGTACACATATGTGTCTTGCATTTAGCAAACCTGTGACAACCTGCTATCTTTGAAAGATTAAAGCTGATAAGGAGTGCTGAGTGGTGGAAAGAGGGATAACACCAAACGCAAAATTAACCCAGCCTTGCTGGCCACCGTATCACACCACACTCAGCAGATGCGGTTCTCGCCCCCCTCCCCCTCTATAATCTGTTCTGCTCTCTCTATCCTTGGCTATATGATATACTGGTCTTACCTTAGAAAGCACATCAAGATTGCACTTTCATTAACATACTCAGATATCAGATATGTAAACAAAAAGAACAGGAGTGGCACAACATTTGAAGTAAGGGCAATTTATCACTCCACCCTAGACTAACTAGAAATTATTTGATCAATCATTATTTTGTTAATTTGTAAACCGTTGGCTTGAAACTGTTAAAACAGCTCCTAAAATGTTCACAAATATAGAAAACTTTTCCATAGCAAACTTTTTTTTCCTGCCACATAAATCCTTATAAGATTCACATGCTTGTTTACAGTGCTAGAATGGAAAACTGACTGGAGCACATGATACTGATAAATTTGACCAGGTTTCTTTGAATGAGTCTGCAAGTAATTGTGGTGGGACCATGAGCAATCAAGCACTGGGCATGGTGACTTTGTACGGTTTCTGCCCTCTGTAGAATACAGATACTTTAACACTTAGCGTGGGTTGCACCAATAAGGATTAAATTAAGCACAGTTTAGAGCTAATCTAGGATTTGTTGATCTGGGTTGCAACTTAATTTTAAACACAGATTAACAAATTAGGGATTGGAATTCTAACCTGTGATTAAAACCTCCATCTACGATTAATTTTCTCCATCATGATGGTATTGATATTGATATTGACAGCACTGCGGCAGTGCACGTGGCGTTTCATAAACGTGGAAATATGTGAATTCTCCAGTGTAACTAAACAGCAACAATATAACTCTTTCACTTCCACTAGCGTGACTACAGAGGGATCGTGAACTTTAAAGTTTGAATGAAAAAAAAATTCAACTACCATTATTAACCGCTCATTCACATAAACAACACATGCTGAGAAAATGAAATAAATTCAAATAAAATAATAAAAAATCTGAGTGATGGAGCAACAAGATTATAGTTCATCCAGGTTTATTGTGAAATTAAATCCAGGATTAAAGTGATGGTTTAAATGTAAGCCTGCTTATTTAAACAAGGTTTAAAGTTTGGTGCAACAGAATTATTAGATAAACCTTGATTTAATCTAGATTTCAGCTCAATTCTTATTTTTGTGTCTAAACAATTCAAACTAAAGTGCAATACCCTGCCAGATAAATTAGTGTTTCAACCTCTTAATTATTAAGGAGGGGTCAAGTTCTCTGTCTCTAGTTCTACCTGGCTTGTTGCATAATTGATCGAGTGAAGTACCATCAGAGATGGGTAGTAATGCGTTAGTTTTACTTCGTTACATTTACTTGAGTAAATGTTTGGTTTTTTGGGGTGTGTGAGAGATTTTGTGTTGAAAATGGCAGGTTGTGTTAGTCACAGGACTGGGACATGCTGCTTCACCTTGAACCTATGTTTTAGAACATACAGACTTTCAAGAAGAGATTCAGGATTGTCCCTTCATTTTAATCAGATCCGAAGTAACTAGTAACTTGATACTTGAGTAGACTTTCATTGGATACTTTTTTTTTAGTAATTATTAACATTATTACTTTTACTGTTACTTGAGTAATTATTTTTTATAAGTAGTTTTACTTAAAAGTTTTGGCTGCTCTACCCACCTCTGCTGTTGAATCGTATAATGTAACATAAACACTGATTTCTCAGAGCATCAGTAGAGCAAAAAGAGCCACTATTAGTAATCCAAGTCAAGACTATACTCTTAGAACAAACGCTAAAATCTAGAAGGTTCCTCTGGCGTGTCTACATGTTAAAGCCTTTATATATGGTTCTATGTAAACTCTATCAAAGAGCGCTCCAAATAGTCACTTAATATTTGCTGCTGTGTCATGTCAAGTGAGACCTGTACACGCACTAAACGGCAAATGATTATGAGATTGATGCACTTGTATGCACACACTATTACACACACACCAAATATTTGTTATGCACATAAATAATGTATGATGACCTTATACTTAAATGAAATGAAATAATGTAAATGTATACTTCTTACATAGGAAGTATTCCAATGTCTAGTATAAAGCTACGAACCTAATTCATAATTCAATTTCGTTTTACTACTGTCTTTCATATTATTTGTCTTTGACCTATGTATAGAATAGACATGTGTGCATGTGTGTGTGTTGTATACTGCAATCCCTTCCACTTTCACTCATGCACCACGGTAAATGTACGGTGT
>JAOUWY010000035.1:291413-301504 GCA_025728095.1 Prietella phreatophila
TCCCTCATTAAAATGCTAATCAATTTATAACATTTTTGACATGCGTTTTTCTGGATTTTTTTGTTGTTATTCTGTCTGTCACCTGTTCAAATAAACCTACCATTAAAATTATAGACTGATCATTTCTTTGTTAGTGGGTAAACGTACAAAATCATCAGGGGATCAAATACTTTTTCTCTTCACTGTATGAAATATACAGTAAATAAAAACAAGAAATCAGGATGGGGCAAATACTTTTTCACAGAACTGTGTGTGTGGAAAAAATAGTATGCACACACACGCATGCACGCATACATATTTTCATGCAATTATCTAATTGTCCAATCATGTCGCAGCAGTGCATAAAATCATGCAGATACGGGCCAGCAGCTTCAGGTAATGTTCACATCCACCATCAGAATGAGGAAAAATGATCTCGGTGATTTTGACCGTGCCATGATTGTTGGTGCCAGACTTGGCTTGTTTGAGTATTTCTAGAACCTTCTTCAGTGGCCTTCTCAGACGACCAGATCTGAAGCCAATAGAACACCTTTGGGATGTGGTATAACGGCAGATTCACAGCATTAAAGGGAACATTCTGCAAGAATGGCGTGATCCAATCACATCAACATGAACCAGAATATTGAAGAAATGATTCAAACATCTTGTGGAATACATGCCACAAAGAATGGAGGCTTAAAAAAGATTTTTAACATGTTTAGCTACAACAGAATTAGCTGGTAACAGACACTGTCTTATCTTTGGTGGTACCTTTAAAAGTCTCCTCTATGACAGAATGACCACATTTGGACACATCTGTTAAGTTACAGTATAATCTCATAATATCTCTTTTCTTGTCATTTAGAACTAGTGTTAATCCAGCATGAATGCTACAAGAAGGTTCCAGGGAAAGACAGTTTATGAAAGCAGGATTTATTGCATAAACGTTGTCATGTCCCTTTGTGACATTGTTAGGATGATTTCATCGTTCATGCACACATACACAAGCAGGAACCCAGGTGATTCTCACCATCCAGATCAGGAGGTGTGTGCTTACCTCCTGTTTGTCATGCAGGATGATGGTGCCGGCCTGTTCTACAACCTCAAACACCATGACTGTACACAGCTCCCTCCTCACTGACATGGTCATGTTGGCAAATGCTGGCAGCTGATGCATGAACTCTAGGAGCAGCTCTGGAGAAATTGGAGAAAGAAAGAGAGAGAGAGAGAGAGAGAGAGAGAGAGAGTATGGGTTACTTTTCTAAGCGCTCCCTCAACTTTCATCACTACTACTGTGTATCAATAATTGCTATACAGCTTAAAACCAGGACATTCAAATTTTGTTAGTCCCCCCCTCTTGGTATGCACAAAACGTCTGAGTATTAACCTGAAACATAGTGTACTTAAGAGCAAATAAATTTGTAGCTTAATGGTGTGAGTAAATCTTAGCAAGGAAATGTTTCATAGGAAAATAAATTTCTCTGAAGTCAGAAAAATAAATAATAACAATTACAGTCCCCTCCAGTAGTATTGGAACGGCAAGGCCAATCCTGTTGTTTTTCCAATCACTGAAGACATTTTGGTTTGAGATGAAATGATAAATATGAAATAATAGATCAGCATTTCAGCTTTCATTTAGTGATTTTACATCTAGAGGTGTTAAACAGTTCAGAACATGGTGTCTGACCACCCAGTGTTTGCTGAGCAAAAGTATAGGAGCACATAGTCTTAAAGTAATTTTTAATATTTGGTTACAGATCCCTTGCTTGGAATAACTGCATCAAGCTGGTGGCCCACTGACATCACCCAACTTGCATTCTTCTTTTGTAATGCTTTTCCACGTTTGTGCCACAGTTTCCTTCAGTTGTTGTTTGTTTTGAGGGGTTTCTCCTTTCAGGCTCCTCACCAGGAAGTGAAATGCATGCGCAATTGTGTGAAGGTCTGGTGATTGACTTGTCCAATTAAAAACCTTCCACTTTTCCCCCCGATGAAGTCCTTTGTTGAGTTGTCAATGTGCTTTGGGTCATTGTCTTGCTGCATAATGAAGTTCCTCCTAAATAGATTTGATGCATTTCTCTGTAAATTGGCAGACAATGTTTCTGTAGACTCGTGAATTAATTTTGCTGCTAAAATCATGAGTTCCATCATCAATTAAGATTAGTGAGCCTGTTCTTGAAGCAGCCATGCAGGTCCAAGCCATGACACTACCTCCTGCTTGACTCAGGAGCATGTATGTTTTCGATCATAAGCAGATCCTTTCTTTCTCCACACTTTGGCTATTCCATCACTTGGTAGAGGTTAATCTTTGTACCTGAACTTTTATGGCTCATCTCTGTATTTCTCTGCAAATTCCAATCTAGCTTTCCCAATCTTCCTGCTGATGAGTGGTTTGTGGTGAGGACTTTGACTTGGCCATTCCAAAACATTAACTTTATTCTTCTTTAATCGTTCTTTGGTAGAACAACTTTTGTGCTTAGGGTCATTGTCTTGCTGTATGACCCACTTTCACTTGAGGTTCAGTTCATGGACAGATGCCTTGACGTTTTACTCTAGAATTTGCTGGAATAATTCAATATGCATTGTTCCATCAATAATGGCAAGTTGTCCTTTCCCAGATGCAGCAAATCAGACCAAAACCATGATACTTCCATCACCATGTTTCACAGATGGGGTATAGTTCTTATGTTGGAGAGCAGCATTTTCCTTTCTCCAAACATTTACACAACCACATTTAAACTTAAAATCTGGCTGTGCCACCATTACCAGCAATAACTGCAACCAAACGCTTCTGATAACTGAAGATTAGTCTTTCACTTACTTCTAGGACTAGGATTTACTCCTGTGCTTTGGATCGTTGTCTTGCTGCATAATCCAGTTACACTGGAGTTTCAACTTACAGACTGAAGGACATTCTCCTTTAGGATTTTCTGGTAGAGAGAATTAATGTTTCCCCTCAATTACTGCAAGTTGCTCAGACCCTGAAGCAGCAAAGCATCCCCACACCATCACACTCCTCCACCATGCTTGACCATAGGTATGATGTCTTTTTGTGGTGTTTGTTTTACTCCAGATGTAACGGGACACCTGTCTTCCAAACAGTTCCACTTTTAACTCATCAGTCCACAGAACAGAACATTCTCCCAAAACGTTTGAGGATCATCAAGGTGTGTTTTGGCAAATTTCAGACGAGTCTTAATGTTCTTCTGGGTTAGCAGTGGTTTTCACCTCACCACTCTTCCATGGATGCCATTTTCCCCCAGTGTCCTTCTGTTAGTGGAGTCATGAACAGTGACCTTTATTGATGTAAGAGAGGCCTGTAGGTCCTTTGATGTTGTCCTTGGCTCTTTTGTGACTTCCTGGATAAGTAGTTCCTGTGCTTGGGGGAATTTTGGAAGGTCGGACACTTCTGGGAAGGTTCACTACTGTGCTGAGTTTTTCCATTTGGAGAAAAAGGCTCTCGCTGTGGTTCTTTGGAGTCCCAGAGCCTCTGAAATAGCTTTGTAAGCCTTTCCAGACTGATGTATTTCAATCACCCTCTTCATCATCATTTCTGGAATTTCTTCAATGTTGGCATAGTGTGTTACTGAGTAAGACTTTTAACCAACTTCCTGCTGTTGAAAAAGTTCTATTTAAGTGTAGATGTGATTGAGCAGGGCTTGCAGGAATCAGACCTGGTTGTGTCTCGTCCAGCTGAACCCCATTATCGATGCAGTTTCAGAGATTTTGGGAATTAGTAACTACGGGGGCAAATACATTTTCCACACAGGCCCAGTTGATATTGGATAACTTTTTTGCTTCAATGAATGACATTATAATTTAAAAATAGTATTTTGTGATTACTCCGGTTGCCTTTGTTTTAATTTCTGAAATAATTTACTATGAGATATAAAAAAAAAAAACGAAGAAATCAGGAAAATACTTTTTCACAGCACTGTAACATGTTGCCTTCTCGAGAATCAATGAATGTTCGCACCTTTTGTAATAGTTGTATACGAGTCTGTATAAGAATCAAGTGTGTGTAAACTTTTGAACTGGTTCATTTGTGTAAGTTCAATTATTATTGTGTCTTGTGGACTATATGTAAACACATAGCTTATTCAGGGCAGGACTATATAAAAAACAAAATGCAATTTTTATGATCCCTCTATTTTTTTTTAAAATTATTAACATTTTGCAGATTCCGCAAGGCGTATCGTTGAATCTTCTGCTACTCATACCAGTTCAAGACACCTCTGAAGCACAAAATGCTAATCTATTAAATGCTAAAGAACACAATACATAGTTCCCATTATCAAGGCCTAAGGGTTGCAGTAAATTTCTTCTGGCACAAAGTTTTACTCCGATTGGCGTTATGCATACCAAGCCAGATTTTTATCCATTTTTAATGATTACTTTTACAGGAAAAAACGCTGACCGATGTCATCATCATTGCGCTCGGCTGGCTCCTTCTCCAGACACTCTCTCACCACATCTTGGCCAAGTATGTTATCTGAGGCATTCTCAAGGTCTTCATCTTCCTCATACTCATCATCTGAATCCACAGGTGCCTCTGGGAGGCCGGACAAATCCAGGTCACCAACTTCACTCTCTGTGGCCTAAAAGAGTTTAAAATGCACTTATAATATGCACCATTGTTCTATTCCTGCTGTTGCGCTTGGTTCAAATGACAGGCCTTTTTAAAATTAAGCCAAAGAATACGAAATGTTCCATAATCCATACTGCTCCCTTGTTTTCACTTAATTCATAAAGGATTTTTTTTAAATGCAGGATAGATAGAGATAGATAATACAGAAAAAGAACGAAGCCTTGTGAATTATTGTAGAACAACACTGATATTATAAAAAAAGTGTATGAATAAAACAAGTTATTACATGGTAGATATCTGATAAGCTACTGCTCGCTGAATCACTGCCGATGCTGCATCCTGATTGGCTGAGCGGTACTGGCATCACGGGCGGATGTGGGTGATCCGTCAAGTGCATCTTGCCAAAATCTCCAGGAAGCTGTTGACACAAGACAGGAAACAACAGGGGATTTAACATAGATGGAATTACCAAGGCCAAAGTAAAGTACTACAGGTTTTTAATCCATAAACATCTTATATAATGAGAGATATACCGAGAGATATAACGAGAGCAAAGAGATATACATTAGTATTATATTCATACATACATACATACATACATATATAAAAAAATAAATGGGTGAAATAAGTATTGGACATTTTTTCCAGTAAATATATTTCCAATGAGGTTATTCAAATGAAATTTTCACCAGACATCAGAATTAACTCAAAAAATCCAGAAATATAAAGAATTCACAACATTAAAATTTATAAATAAAGTTATGACTAATAAAGTGGAATGACAGGAAACAAGTGTGAAATCCTAACTATTTACAGACTGACACTCTGTGTTCACATCCAAACAAATATGATTGTATGTGTGGTTTTTTACTGTTAACCCTAAAACTAAAAAAGCATTCATGGCCTGATATTCTGTGCTTTCAAGTCATAACAAGTGCATTTTACTAACAAATACATTTTCATTATTACATGCACATCCTCAGATCCTGGTGATTATGTTAACATTCTCACTTAAATTTTATTTGTATAGTGCTTAACAATGGACACGGTCACAAAGCAAATTTACAGAAATCCAGATATGAAATTTATCGATAATGAGCAAGCCAAAGTTGACGGTGACGAGGAAAAACTCGATGAGGTGACAAGAAGAAGAAACCTTGAGAGGAACCAGACTCAAAAGGGGGAACCATCCTCATCTGGGTAACACTGGACAGTGTGATTATAAAATATGTCACTTCTATTACTGTATGCTTTAAAGTCACGTGTGTTAAAAAGCAACTTGAGTATGAGCTTCATTAGAGTTTTTAACTTTACATTTCTTTCATCAAACTGAAGGTATCAAGTGTTCAGTGATGGAGATTTGAGACTTGATCCATCCTTCTTAACTTCTCAAAATCTAATACCATTTCTCAAGATGCGATCCACAGTATGGCAGACAAGCATCCATCATTCAGTCATGATACGTGGAGCCATACAGCACAAACCTACTCTGAGGCATAGAGCTCCAGCAGAGTGAATGTGTCAAACTTTTCCCTGAGCACAGTGTCACACGATGAATGAATGACCAGCCACCTCCTGCTTGGTAAACAGCTCCAGCTTTGACATAGCTGTACATTTTATGAGCAAACACATCCTCTGTAGTTTTAAATTTAAATAACTCAAATAGCCCTAAAATATCAACAGCTACGGCAACATCACACAATCATTTCTCACTGCACAGCTCTGACGATTCCTGGTTTTGTCTACACTGTGCAACCCATTTCCTCTCTCAAATCTCACACCTGTTTCCAGACCATGGCCAAGCCAATGAATGTAAAAGTGATCGATCATGTCATCGTGTTCTGCATCAGGGTCTTGCGAACGTTGTAAGAATTTATGATGATTCAGTCCCCTGGCTCTGTAACTTCACCATCACTTTAATAACATGTTCCATTTTAAGTACATATTTAGAAAGAAACCTCTTGGGGTACATTGCAATGCAAGAAAATTACCTTTGAGTCAGGAGAGGCATCTTTTTCCCCTGACCTTGTTTCTCTTTAGAAGTCCCAAGCACTGGATTGGGTAACCCTAACCCTATAGTGATTTTATTATTATTATTATTATTATTATTATTATTATTATTATTATTATTATTATTATTATTATTATTATTATTATCCTACATGGGGTCGCGGGGAGCCTGGAGCCTATCCGAGGGGTCTTGGGGCACAAGGCAGGGGAAACCCTGGACGAGGTGCCAACCCATCTCAGGGCACACATTCACACACACCCATTCACACTCTACGGACATTTGGACATTTGAAAGCCTTCAACGCATGTTTATGGACTGGGGTATCAGACCAGAATGAACGGAGGAAACCCCCAAGCACAGAGAGAACATGCATACTCCACGCACGCCCCGGCGGGAATCGTACTCCCAACCCCGGAGGTGCGAGGACCCTAATATTATTATTATTATTATTATTATTATTATTATTATTATTATTATTATTATTATTATTATTATTGTTGTTGTTGTTGTTGTTGTTGTTAATAATAATAATAATAATAATAATAATAATAATTAATTTTATTACATTTCTTAACACACACACACACACACACACACACACACACATACACACACGTTATATGCGCTTTCTGCCCTGTTTATTAGTTCTAAATAACGCCTTCATCTATTTATTATTCTTCCCTATCATATATCTAAATATAAATCGTATCATCTTAAAAGTGTCAGCTTATCACATCTGAACACGTGCTGATAATTTACAAGCCGTTGAGTTTCCATCCTATTACCAGCTAATGCCGCATCACGCAACAAAATAAAAAAAACTGATGAGAAATTCACACAGAAAGAGAGGGAAGTATAAAGGTTATTATCAGTCAAAGCTTTCTAATATAGCTAGCATATTATTAGAATACATTTAAATTGTGTTTCTTTTTCTTCTATTATTATTGTTGTTGTTGTTATTAGTATTATTAGTATTATTATTATTATTAGTAGTAGTAGTAGTAGTAGTAGTAGTAGTAGTAGTATTAGTAGTAGTATTTTATGAACACTCGCAGGAAGAGTAACTGTGGTCTTGTGAGCATTGTGCAAAGAATGTAACATATGTAACATAGAAACTGCTGAGAAAAATATTACTGAGAAAAAAAAATATTGTGCTTAATCTTTTAAAATATACAGAGACAATAGACCCTAAAACTAATAAGTCTCCTTCAGCATACACGTGCATGAAAGCAACATGTAGAGCTCCGAGTCTCTTATTTGCCAAAAATAAAGAGGGGAACTGCGTGTTCTTTATTATTTGCTTTGATGTTGCCCTGAATAGCACTCAATTAACAATGTGACTAATGAGCCTATTGAGGATGAAAGACTTCTCAACAGGTATGAGAGGACGCTGCTGCTGTTTCTACAGTCTGAGAGCTCAGTGCAGTTTATGAACTTCACAGTGCTCTTAACTGCAAAGCTCGTACGCTAATATCACACAGAGAGCGGAATTAGATGCGTGTTTGCCATGACTGACTTTAAGTCTTCATTTGACAATGAACCAATATTTGATTGAACGTCAAACACGACCGTCTTGCACATTTTTTTCATTAGTGTATATTCAAATGAAACATGTGACATTATATCGTTCGATTTTTTTTTAATAAGCTAAAAGATCTTTAAAATGTGAAAGTAAAAAGTCTGATTAATTCTAATCGCAAACAAACACAGATACAAATAAGTACATAAACAAATAAAACAAAAAACCAAACCCACAAAGAAACAAAATAAACAAAGAAATAAAGAAATATCGATTAAAAAAAACTTCATGGCGTTTGTGATAAAATTCAAGCAGAATTTACTAACATGTAGACCATGTCGTCATTGTTGTTTACTTTATTGAATTACAAAATAAATTCACTAATTGAAATGACAGAATATTTTGTGTTATTCTTTGCTGCTTGTCTACACTGTGTTGTCCGAAATGCTCCTCAGGATCTATGCACTAAACTTTATCTTTTTATCAGTATAAATAACTAAGCATTCTTATTTTCCTTTCAATTTTTAGATGACAAAAATGAGCCATGGGTAGGAGAGGTAAATGCTTTTATTTTTAATAATATCGAATTACATAGTTATTAGTAGACTAATGACAATTTGATTATTTTGTGTCAGATGGTTCTGTGCCAAACTTTGTATTAAGGCAAATGGATTTTTTCTGAGGATGGTGCCTGACTGATTCATAAACGGCACAGGGCAGAATGGTGTTTTAAACTCCCAACCTCCGTACTTCAGCTTGAACAGATCTCTCTCTGAACAATTTCCATCACCCTGCAACAGCCTTCTCACTCCTGGATACATTCCAGGTTTTGTTGTGCTGATGTGCTTCCTCCCTGGCATATTAGTTGGACGAATTTGACTACTTGTCAGCTTTATCTGGCAATTAAACTGTACACCAAATCTTTTGATTGCCTTTTTATGGTTCCATACTGCCTGCATAAACCTTATATATAAAACAGAACGGTATTGATAGCATTATGTGCATGATAGCATATAATATAATATAATATAATATAATATAATATAATATAATATAATATAATATATCCTTTCTATCACGTAATATAATATGAGCAGTCCTCCTGATATATCATTGTGTTTTATGTGCAGTATTCAGCCAATCTTAGAATCCTATATTAACTCCACAAATTCAATGAGTAATGATGTGAATTACACTATCACCCAACAACATTCAATTTTCTGTTTTAGCCAGTCACTTACTGTACATTACTGCATTCTCTGTATTTGGTATATTTTGAATGGAGAGAAACGATAGAAGAGAAAAGCAGATAGCACCACTTGGTTTAAAAATAAATTATACTTAAATTGGAAGAGCAACAAAGCAAATTACATGGCTTTCATTATCCAGCCATTGCATGCTGTTATATGATAATAAATAAATAGGAAGATAGTGAAGACAAGGGCCAGAGTTATTGAGACGTTAAACCTGCTTGTTCAGGGAAGTTTCAGAATGTTATCGGGTGCCTCAGCTCGGGCATAACTGGAAGTGTTTTGTGGTGTGAATCTGCCTAAAGCTGGCAATGCAGCTGTACATGGCATATGCTAAATACAGATAAGCGTGTACACTAATAGATCTGCAGAAAAGTCCCATCCACATTGCTCAATGGAGGCATTTTGAATGCACTTGATAAGTTGGCTTAAGCTGAATGAAGTGTCCCATGCAACAACGAGTTGCTGTTTGAGCCTATCAAAACTTGCTGTTTGGTTAAGCCTCTGTTCAGGGGAAGGATTAGTGCAAAGCCTTCAGCCTGTGTTTCCAAAATTGTTTCATCCTAAGTTGTTGTGTGCTCCCAAACACAGACAATCCATTATTTATGGTATAATAATACTGTGAGGAACAGTATTATTATACCAGTATTATGTCTATGTAATATAGGTATACAATAAAATCTTACACATAAATATATTAGTTTCTATTTTCAAGTTTAGATGTGTGTACTTTATTTTGGATAGACT
>JAOUWY010000035.1:409080-419424 GCA_025728095.1 Prietella phreatophila
CATTCATACCTAGACAATTTAGAGTACCCACTACAACGACTTACAGAAGTGCACTGACGCCTTTGCCGTGTCCTCACGCTACTGCAAATAGACTATGGTCTAAGAATATCATAAGGCTAAGCCTGTTACACAGGAGTTAACCTGAGTGCTAGTGCAGCAAATAAGGCAGTACAGTTTATTAATCATAAATGATGTATATTTAGTGTGCATTTAAGTTCTTGGTGAAGAGGTGTCTTCATTTGAAGACAGACAGGGGAAGTTCATTCCATCACCTGCGTGCCAGTACTGAGAACAGGCTTCCTGCAGTCTTGATGGATGGTTGGTCGAGTTGAGTCTTTCCAAGTGTGCTTTCATGTGTGCTTGCAGGTAGGTTGGGTTTTTTTTGGCTTTGTAGGTAAAGATCAGACCTTAAGTAAGCATAAACCTGATTGTGGGCAGGTAAAGGAAGCCAGTGGAGGGAACACATTAATGGTATGACAAGGCAGAACATGGGAAGGTTGAACACAAAAATCAGTTGCAGAGGTTTGATCATAAGCAAAGGAAAACCAGCGAGGAGTGTGCTGCAACAGTCCAATCTCTAGATGACAAACGATTGCACAAGCCCCAGAGTGACCTCACTGGAAACCTACATGACCAAGACAGGGTTGCAACATGCACATAACTGGTTGTTCAGAACAACACCAATGTTCTGTGCATTATCAGAGGCTGTGATTCAGGAGGTTTCCAAGGAGACGGAAATATCTTGATGTGGAGATACATGGTCATGAATTTTCCTCATTCTCGCTAGGATTTAGCTTCAGGTGATGAGCTGCAGTGAGGGGGGGGAATCAGCATAGCAGTGATCTGAAAAGCCTTGTGAGGATATAATCTCACTGAGAGAGCAGGTATCGAGGGAAAAGAGAAGCACTAAGCCTTGTGGGGTCCCACTGGAGAAGCTGAATACATGGAGAAGAAGTGCATCCCCTCCATGTCACCTGCTATGACCCTTCATTTACATAGGAACCAAACCACCACCAGGCTGGGCCACTAACTCCAAGTCTCATGAGGATAGACACTGTAGGAAGGTCTTTTGAGTGGCGTAGGCAAAGGCTTTCGAGAGATCAAGAAGAATTATAATTGATGACAGACTGACTGATTAGGATCTTGGAGGTCATTCTGGGTGAGAAATAGAAAATAACATTGTAATTCTAAATCTTGGAGAGAAAAGAGTGAAGTGATACAGCCTGGCAGTTGTGGCATATAAGAGATATGTCAGGAAAAATGGGCAAATATTGGCCAAACATTCTGGCAATCAAAACAATCTAGAACAATTGGAATACTATACAGTCAAGAAGATTATAGGTGGCATATATTAGCTACCACATAGATGATCCAAAGCTGCCTAGACAACGTGAAAGGCTGAAGGCAGTTATAATGGCAAATACATGCACATGGCAGTGCAATTTATTAAGGATAATAAACACCACATTCAATAAGGAACATCTACAAACCCTAACATGGAATGTCTGGTTGGTATAGGACTTTATGAACTGGTCTTAATTTGGTTTCTTCGTTTTGACCTTAAGAAATCCTTTACATTCAACTGTATGTAGGACATGAAATCCATGTATGATGTGTTGAATGTTGGTCTCTCCAACTTCCAATAGACAACCTTTTGTTCCGCTGCTTATCTTGTTCGCTGCTATTGGTTTTGTGCCAATAGTCAGTCTCTCTGACTGACAGAGAAGGAGGGGGAGAGGGAGAGAGAGAGCGAGAGAGAGAAGGAGGGAGAGCTCTTTAAATATGGAAAGGAGACGCGGAGACAGAAGTGCCGTTAAGGGCGAACAGGCAGGAAAGGCAGGAAAGGCGGTCCTCCCTTTTTGAAACTGTCCAGAGAATCTGAGTTATGACTGACAGGGAGATTGATCTCACCGCAGTCTGTGGGAACAGTCCCGTTAGGTCTAGACAGATAGAATACTAGCAGGTCGAAGTGAGTAAACGTCTCCAGAGTGCCTGATTCCTCCGCTGGATTCGAGCTCGGTTCTCCTCGGTTTCGACACTGAGACCAGAGAGAGCGCGTTTTTCACACTGCCAGGACGGCTTGTGTTACTCTGAGACACCGTCACGCACTTAAGCACATCGGGAAGAAGGAGGACGCCCGAAATGAGCCATAAACACAAGTAAGTAAATGCCGAGTCCTGACTCCAACGCTGTTAGAGCATTCAGTAACCTGCTGTTGCGCCACTGGCGCGTGCGCGTGCGATAACTGGCCGAATGAAGAACTGCTCCTTCACACGCGCTCCGCACCGTCTCTGTGTCCCTCGACACACCACCTCTGTTTCTGGATAAACCGCGTAAAAGCGCAACTATTAGGAAATAATACGACAACAGTACCACTATATCACAGTTTGCAGTATAACGCAGCTGAAAACAGTTTTGCTGTTGTTTGAAATGTTGTTTGTTTGTTTGTAAAAGCAATGGTGTTGACATTGTATAACACTGAAGTATCATATACAGGCAGGTCCATGTGTATTTCAACACTGACAAAGACTGGAGTTGAAATGAAATAAGGAACATGAGCTCAGCGTGCAGACCTGCAGCTTGAACGTACCTCCAGAACGTGTGATGGTGTAGGCATTCCAGCAGTGTGTGTATGTGTATGTGGTCCTAACTTTTAAGGGACCGAATGAAGTGGTCATTTTGAATATTTGGTTGTAAATCCTTTGCAGTCATCGACTGTTTGAAGTTTGGGTTTCTTCCCTGGGTTAGGGAGTCCCATGTCTTTACTGTCGTGGTCTTCAGTTCCTGTTGTTCTTGGGGTTTTTCCTTCAATAAAACGAATGCTTGATTGGATTCCGGTCAGGTGATTGACTTGTCCATTTCAGGACATTTCGACTTCTTTGCCTAATTCATGACCCAGGCCCTTGGAAATGGTCTCTGTGCTTAGTTTAGTACCATGTCCAGTATTCACAGAGACTACACAAACTCTTCATTTTTGGTATTTTCAAAAATCTGTTCAGGACATCACATCATTTCTTGATCACATCTTATCCTCTTTCATATGCCAGTGTTTTTACCTTAATTTCTGGTCATTCCAATCATTCATTCCCTTTTCCATAACTGAAAAGCTTGCCCAAGATTGACTTGCACTGGAAACCCCAGAGGTTTCGAGGTTTTGAGCAAACTCTTAAAATCTACACAAACTCCTTTCCTCATGCTTTAGTATGACTCATTGCGAGGGAGCGGTAACACTTTACAATACTTTTCCCTCAGCTGTGCATTTGGTTTTTGGCTGTTATCTAGATGAACACTATCAGTGATGACAGATTAAATACACATGACAAGTACACTTCCTGATATGCTTTTGCACACAGTTTTAACCGCACTGGTGTTATGAGTAGAAGTTCCAGGACAGATTAACAAAGAAAAGAAAAAACGGAATTAACTTAGACTTGATGAGAAATGACCTTCAAAAAGAATGTACACATCTCTTCCGTCACAATCTCTATATATGAGTCCAGTGCTGTTACTTATCTGAATGAAGAACAAAGAAATTTGGAATGGCGGTGAGAGAATTATTTGGCAAAGAGAAGAAGTGCAGAACTGGAGTGAAACCACATGACCCAGTGACCCAGTATCCAGGCTGTCAGCAGTCAACGAAACAATATTATTTGAAACTGTTCTGTTTAATGAACAAATGAAATAGTTCAAATGGAAAGGAGCTGGGTTTTAATATCAGTAACTGAATTTGCATTGTGAAAGACTCTGTCTAAATACAACCGAACAATTATGCTTTTGTTTAGCACTAACATCAGTTAAGTTAAATATCTAGCTTAACCCACTGGTTTTTCCATCTGGGCATCATGCCATGCAAACTTTCACTTCAGTTTCTGTTATTCACACTACAAAAGAGTAATGTGGCAAACCCACTTTGTGACATTGCTAAGGGAAGGCTATGGTTCTACAAGTTATTACTAGGGATAGTAGTATAATTTCAGTGTGTTTAGTCTGATGTGTCACAGTGACAAGGGGATCTGATGTGGCAGTATGTCTTGTCTGATGCATAAATCCACAACTCTTTTTGTTGAAATGATTGCTAGCAAAAAATAAATAAAAATGAAGCAGTTTTCAGAGATACGCATTTCATTTTAGTTACAAAAGGTTGAGAACCTCTGTAGTAAGTGACTGTAGGAGGAAGTGGAGTGTGATTGGTATTTGGGTGAGGGCTCCCTCTGGTGGTTGGAGGATGCAGATGTTACAGTAGGTTTGTTTGAGGGTGGCAAAATTTAGTCAGGTGAAATCTGCTATTTCACTTCGGGTTCTGCCGCTGTGATGGATCTTGTTACGGGGTCGGCTTTGTCTCAGGTGGTAGAGCGGGTTGTCTACCCCGTTGGCGGTTCAATTCCCGGCCCACGTGACTCCACATACTGAAGTGTCCTTGGGCACGACACTCAACCCCAAGTTGCTCCCGATGGCAAGTTAGTGCCTTGCATGGCAGCTCTGCTACCATTGGTGTGTGAGTGTGTGTGTGAATGGGTGAATGAGACACAGTGTAAAACACTTTTTATAAAAGCTCTATATAATTTACCATTTGTTGGGAGACCGAATGTTACATCGGCGATCTGTGAACATTTTGGATACGTGTCATCCACTTCTCCTTCTCCCCAGGTCATTCATGCATCCCATAGCATCCTCAGGCGTTTCTCGTTGAGCTATTTCACTGATGGAAGTGCTAAAATAAAGCCTCATTTAATATTTTTAAATTTAGGTTTTAGGGTTTATTTAATTTAAGCCAATATATATTATTATTATATGTATTATTTTATATTTTAATGTAATATATGATATATGATACAACCTTGTATTCTGTAAGGAGAATATTTATTATTAATAGTTATAATAATATTTAGAGGGTGAGTCTTCAGGGCGCAGGACTCCCAAACCTGTCAAAATAATAAATAAATAAATACATAAATAACTACAAGAAATGTAAAAAATAAATAAATGCATTAATAAATATAGCTGCACGCAGCAATATCATGGTCAAGCCAATTATCAGTACCATGAGCGGCAATAGAAGCTTTGTGACATGTTTTTGGTTAGAGTCCGATGAACAGTATATGAGGAGTTAGAAATGTACACTTCTTTTAAAAATAAATAAAAATAGCTACAAATTTTGTGCAGTATGTGGCGCTGTTATGAAACTGCTCAGGTAGCATCTGAACATGATGGGGATCAAGCAGGAAAGCATTCAGGTTATAAGCCAAAAAAGCAGTTTTTGCTATCTCCTGACCAGTAGGGGGCAGTGTGCCAAAACTCTGATGACACCTACCAAGTTTCGTCACAATCCCACAAAGCGTTGTGGAAATACAGCCTCAAGTTCAATTTTGAGCATTCCTCAAATTCGTTGAAGTGCCATTTGAAAACTGTATAGTTTATCAAAATTCTGTGAAGAACATTTTGTCGGGCGTGCATCTAGATGATGCAGGACAATTTTCATGTAAATCGGACAAACAGCCTAGGAGGAGTTTGAAAAAGTATGTTTTTAAAACATTTAAAAATAGGGGACAGGAAGTTTGCTCGACCATGACATAACTGTTATCGTTGTTCTCGCATGAAACATGGAATATATGAAGACCAATCTCATGACAGTAGACAAAAGGAGTCAGTAGCTATTATCATTTTTAGAAATAGCATCATAATTTTTTATTAATTTTCGCTTCAGAGCCTTGTGTCAAAGAGACTTACTGAGTTTCGTAATGGTACACCAAGTCGTTCGTAAAATACATCATTATAAGACTAAATTCAAAATGGCCAACATCCAAAATTTCTGACAGGAATTTCTCATATCATTGGACTCGGTATGCCCCACTGAATCTAATGAGAACAATTTGATAATTTTATGATAAACTGTTCAGAAGTTATAAGCAAAAATAAGCTTTTTTCATATCTCGTGACCACTATGTGGTGCTGAAACGCTGCAGCTAGCCTCATGGCCTGATTCTGATGCCACATGCTAAGTTTCATCACAAATCGTTACGGAGATATACCCTCACGTTCCATTTTGGCGTGCTCGCTGTCAAATTTGTTGAAGCGCTGTTCGAAAACGGTTTATCAAAATTCTTTCAATAACTTTTTGTCGTGTTTCCAGATGATGCAGTCCAATTTTTGTGAGTTTGAAAAAGTAGGTTTTTCAGAAAATGAAAAATGGCTGAAAATTTTTGCATGGAAATTGGAATTTGCCCTCGAATCGGCTTGAGCCAGCGAATCAGAGAAAAAAAGAATTTCATTTCTAGGACTCACGGTTCAAAAGTTATTAACATAAACATGAGTGCAAATTTGGACAATTGGTGGAGCTAGAGAGATCGAGTTAGAGGCTACAAATTTGCTGGATTAACACATCAGACTGTCCTCTCTCTGTGTGCCAAAATTCATAGCTTTCCCGCTAGTGGCTCTATGGGTACAATCCATGTACTGAAGGATTCCAACACTTTTTTTTGTTGCTATAAAACATTATATTGGATAGTAAGTATAGTTGTCAAGTTTTAAGGGAATGTTTGGTACAGCAACAGAAAACCCTAAATGGATCCAAAAAAGAGCATTATGGGTCTTTCCTGAACAAAGTTAAAGCTGTATTGTGCCATAGCTATTTGAGCCTGTAATCTATCCTGTCATGAAATACAACACCTAATGCTAATGATAACGCTAATGCTAGCATCATCCTCGGTTTCACTTTAGGCCCTGGCTCACATATGGGTAGTGCTAGAGAAAGTTCACATAACCGGACAAATCCCATGGAACATGATCAGTGTTGTACATGACCATCTCTGCTAAGTGCTACGTAATAAAGTTCACCTGCTCTGTTACATGCTGAAAACTGCATCCTAAAACGCTGTAGCGCATGCCGAGTGTAGCTGATAGGGCAGCATTGTACTCCTGACAACTGACTAGCCTCAACTGGAAAAAAAACAAAGATAAATGAAATGTTACTGTGTATGAGGGTGTGCATATCTGTGCATGTTTACAAGGAGAGAATTGTGTAATATCTCCTGATATGGTGTTAGTTGTACAGTGTTAACAGTCAGCATTGCAGAACTGTAACTGTTCATTATAAATCACTCTCACACTTTGCATGCATAACAGTGTTGCAATCCTTATGACCTTTGACCTCCTTGGCCTTTTCAAAGGCCTGCAGCTGTTTTGAAGAAGGTTTGCTTCTCTGGTTTCGAAAGGTACACTCTTCAGCAGGGCTGATAGTGTTCAAGCACATGGTCTGACTAATAAGTTACACAATGATAGCTAGCTGTTACTTATGTTAATATATTTTGGAGATTATTTGTATTTGCTGTGTAATTTTAATGCACTTAGGATTGAATTATTTTGTTTGCCTTAAAGATCATGAGACACTGGTGAGAAGAACATCTGTTAGTCCACTCATGCTGCCTTGTTTCCTGTCTCTGTTCCACTGGGAATCTATAAAGTTCATCTTTAAGGTTAGCAAGCGTCATGAATTGCTGGAGGGAGCTCTGGACTTCAGTTCCCAGCAGCCAGTGCTTCACAGTCACATGACCACCTGCACCTGATCCTTATTCCTGTTAACGAACACCTGTGTGCGTATATAATCACTGTTTGCACCGCATTCTTGGTCCTGCTTTGTTTCTCCTCTGTTGTCAGGTTATGCTTGCTCGCCTCTTGTATAGTCTTTTAATGTTTTGTCCTTATCTTTATTAAAATTTTAAATGAGCAGATGCATCCGTCTCCGACTCATCGCAACCGTCACAGCAAGACCCTGATTGCTAAAAAAAAGTCACATTGACTTTTAGTTTGTGTCCCCTAAAAAGAACTTCATCCACTTGGAGCCCATAAACAAACCCAGACGATAAAAGCAGCACGAATGTCAAAAATCCTTCAGAAATCTTTGCTGCGTCAGCATTTATTTTGGGATTCTGTTTTTACATGAGACTGATACTCAGTGTAAAGTAACCCCAAACTTATGAAAATTATGAAAAATCACTATCAGTTGAAGTACAGTGTAAATGGGCATACACAGTTATCAGAGTTGAATGTGTAGATTCAGAATTCGTTAGTAGCTCTACATGTGCAGTAACCCCAGTGTTCTTCATTTAGAGCTTAGACTGAATCTTTCACAAGCAGCCATACACTTTACATACAGCATGTGGAGGAAACTTGATAATAAGCTTGGACCCTAACCCTAACCCTGCTCTGGGCTTGGAGTATTTCTGGCCCTCAGAGGGCTTCCAGAGTGATTCCTATGAATTATTTTTGTTCTCTTCTATATTGAGAAAAGAGGGAAAATGTCTAGTGGGTTACGTGTGTGAGTGTGAAATCAGTACTATGTTTTCTTTGGGTTCTTTTATTCCTTCTTTGTGATTAGGAGAATATAAAATGCAGTAAGAATGATGCTCTAGTATGAATAATCCAGACAGATCACTATAAGCATCCATACGGTGGATGAAATGAGTGCAGGGTAAAAGTGGGAGACAGAAAAAGGCAGAATTAGGTTTTCTATCCAAGTATATTTATATGAAGTTTGAATTTGTTTGTTAGAAAATGTGAATAGAGTCTCCAAACTTATAAAAGTTAAAGAAATGAGTCATTCAAAGGTTTTGTTTATGCTTTAAGCTCTGGGTTAGTGATTGGAAGGTCGGGGTTCAAGCTCCTGTACTGCCGTGCTGCCGCTGTTGGGCCCTTGAGCGAGGCCCTGACCCCAACTTCCTGCCATGCTGGGGTATGTGAAGAAAAGAAGTTCACTGTGCTGTAATGTGCACGTGATCAATAAAGATTCATTATCATTATTTCCGAAACTTGTAGTGGTTTCCCCAGAGAGACCAACCAAAGAACCGTTTAGGATGCTAAACAAAACCTTTTCTTTTTTTGGAGAGTTTAGGAGAATCTGCAGGCTTTCATTGGACTGGGATCCCACAGAATTAAACAAACAAGTGACAGTTTTTACTCTCGTGACATGCAGGTGGGAGCTGGCAGTCTGAGGTGAAGCTCATGAGACCAAGGGAGGTCCATGTTGTTTTCAATTGGTAGTGGACACAGCACAGTGCAGAGTGACGTGTTTACTACGTCGTCTGCGTCACAATTAATGGGCAAAGACAAGCGTGACCAGAAGAAACATTGGAGAACGAGAGATTAAGAAATACAGTGAAACGAGTTGAAAGAAATTTGTCAGTGTTGCTAATGATAGTTCGCCAAATAGTAAAAAACTTGAACCAAGATCCACACTGATTTAATTTGGTGGATTTTTTACAGCCGTATTGAGAGTGTGTTTGGCTTGACTCGTCTTGTTGCTCCCCTCGAAGAATATACAGAATATTGAACAGTTCATAGAAATACACAGAACTTTAGAGTTTGATTTAATGACTTTCTGATATTTGCCTAACAAATGGAGATACAGCAAGAAGGACAGCTGCTTGTGATAGAATGAAAGACATTGTAAGGTGTGTGTGTGTGTGTGTGTGTGTGTGATGTATTGTGGCTTCGTGATTTTTCTGTGTGCGTGCACATACATGTATGTAGTACTAGTGGTTGTCATGCGTCATTGTGTGTGGTCTTGTTTTGGTCTAGATGAGTATGTGTGTTGTATTATAGCTGTCAGCTTCAATATTATTGGAACACTTAATGAAAATGAATGCAGTAGTTAAAATGAATAAGACATGCATTGAGTGATATTTTGAGCATAAAGAGGTTTCTGTCTGGTTTTGGTGTGGCTTTTCAGAGCAACACTAGGCAGTCATGGATGTTTGTAAGTTCATGTACTGTATGCTGAGAAGGGCAGATAGAGCTTTCCTCAGATTGTGTTACTGTGTCTTGTGATGGAGCATGAGCAACAGTTGGCAAAGATCTGATTGGTTGGATTCATGTATCTCAGAGTATTGCCTTTATCCTCACTGGTAGGGGATAGGGGAGAGCTGATGGTGGGTGGGTATTGACTGGTTAACAAAAGAGGGGTGAAGTGTTTGGGGGGGCGGGAGCAGCTGTTACAGACTATTTATGAAGGTTCACTGATTGTCTGACATTGTGTTTTAGTTGCCCGTGTATTTTTATATTCATTCGTCCTGTATATGTGACAACAGTGATCTGTCTGTTTTGTGTTGGAACCTCTTTGGTTTTCCCCATGATGGAGAACATGTTTATAACCTCACTTTGGAGACTAAAGACAATATTTGTGGTAAATATTCAGGCAATAATTTTGTCACATGTCTTTCTGAGTAAGTTCTTAATGATTTTGATAGGGGAAAGATATGTTGTTAAAATTGTTTGAGAGGTGTGTATATGTGTGTGTGTGTGTGTGTGTGTGTGTGTGTGTGTGTGTGTGTGTGTGTGTGTGTGTGTGTG
>JAOUWY010000035.1:433419-444302 GCA_025728095.1 Prietella phreatophila
ACTGTTCAAATAAATCTACCATTAAAATTATAGACTGATCATTTCTTTGTCAGTGGGCAAACGTACAAAATCAGCAGCTGATCAAATACTTCCCCTCACTGTATATGTTAAATGTTGGTGTGCAACAACTATTGGCATCTTTTTAGTGAATGCTTGCTAATTACTAATGTCTGATGAGGTTGGAGAATACAGGTCAATGGATCTGAGACCATTCCTCCATACAGAATCTCTCTAGATACTTCAAATTTCCAGGTCCATGCTGGTTGACCCTCCTCTCCAGTTCACCCCACAAGTTTATCAACAGGAACTATTTAGATAACACCTTGGTCATCATGATGCTGTTTGTTTAGGTATGTTTTATAAAGAAAAAAACAACCCTCTAGTTTGTTCCAAGAACAGATTCATTTATATTGAGAACATGAGACACTAACTGCGCACATGTTGACTCTATTAATTTAATTATTTGATGTCAGATGGGGAAATGGTTCCACCAGAACAAATTTAGGGAGTTCACAGGAATCACATCCTGTATGTTTTTATTTGTAAACAATTTTGCAGACGTGCACAAGGGATTTCCATCCACTTTTGTATTACAGGCTTTTTTTTGTCGATTCACGGTCACGCGGTTGGTCGCAGGGGGACGGAGACAATCGCAGATTAACGTATTTATTAAAAGAAAAACATAAAGTCCAAAACAAACTTGGCATGAACAAACTGAAGTCCGCTACACTTACGATAATGGACCGAAACATGAACGACTCCCGTGTGTGTTAACACTATCTATACACCCATAGACAGAAACACAAATAATATCGACGAGCAACGTGCTTTGTTGCTCGTGAAACTTAAATACCCACGTAAACTAAACTAATCATGATAAACGGAAAACACCTGTTACAAATCAGACTGAAACACCAAAACAAAGAACACGTGATAAGTCCATTGACAAAAACCCTGCGCCCCAGCCCCCCCCGCAAAGCCCCAGGGGCGGAGCGAGGTCCACCGCGAGGCTCCAGGGGGGAGCGAGGTCCACCGCGAGGCTAGGGGGAGGAGCGAGGTTCTCCCCGGAGCGAGAAGGGGGAGCGACCCACTGAGCGTAGCGAAAAAAAGGGACCGATGTCTTCAGCGGAGGATGGAGGCAGAGCGACGTCCACGGTGAAGCAGGAAGCTTTATTTTTGTTTCCATACCGCAACCATAATTAGAACATGACCGACATAGTCATGGCTCCATTCTTAGAAAAGGGTTCATTCTTCAAGGGTTATGTCAAGGTTTACTGGATAATTAAAGGCTCTTTGTTTAATAAAAAGGGGTCTATCCTGAACCATTTTATAGAGGGGAAACACTCTGTTGTAGGGTTCTATATGTAACCTTTAAGAATCTCCTTAGAGGAAACAATGGGTGTTATGTCATAATATAACACCCATGATGAGCTTTGGTGAGCCAGCAAGTTGGAGCGACAAGAGAGCCAGCCAGGAATGGGACTAATTTGTTAGACTAAATCAAATGATTTAAATGAGAATTTACATCTTTAACCATTATCATAGTATTTAGTAGCATCTCTGCTTCATATTGTAGCTCTGAGGTCAGCAGTTCAATCCTGAGCTTGAGTTACTTGTCCTTTCTGTGTTTATGAGAATGTGCCGTGTAATGGACTGGCGTCGCATCCAGGCTGAATTACCCCCTTATGCCCAGTGTTTCCTCGATAGACTCAGTCTCTGACACCATCCTGAGCAGGATAAAGCTCTTACACAAGATTACAGGGAAAATTAAGGCATCAGTTTCCCCACACTAATCCCTGCTCTCTGTGTTCTTTTCTCAGGTTTTGAGCTGTCTCACTGTGACGAGCCAGGCGTGCCTCAGTTTGGCTCCAAAGTGAGCGACCAAGGCCACTTCGCAGGAAGTGCTGTCACATACCAATGTGACCCAGGCTACACACTCCATGGCAGCGGATTGCTGAGGTGTATGACGGGTGAGAGGCGAACATGGGACCATCAGCTGCCTTCCTGCATAGGTACGTGTCCAAATTTCTCATGCCATCTTACTAACTTTTGCAGCAACACTTATAAAAGTTTGCTCGGTGTGTCTTACATATAACAGAATTACAGAATTACTGTTTGATGGGTTATTTGAATTCCTCGCACATCCTCATCTTAAAAGAGTGGCTATTTCTGCCTTTTGCCTCGTTATTTTCATTGCCAGGTGACTATAAGAGCAATATAGTGCTTACATAACAGCTAACATATGCTAGCTAAGGTGGGGCAGCTGTGGCGCAGGTGGTAGAGTGGGTTATCCAGGAATCATAGGGTTGGCGGTTCAATTCCTGGCCCAGATGACTCCACATGCTGAAGTGTCCTTGGGCAAAATGGGAAGACACAGAACCCCAAGTTGCTCCCAATGGCAAGCTAGCACCTTGCATGGCAGCTGTGCTACCGTTGATGGGTGAATGAGACACAGTGTAAAGTGCTATATAAGTGCACCATTTAGCTAAGTGTTTTTAACAAGTAAGTAATGTTATATAAATTATAGAGATGTAACGGTATGAAAATTTCATATCACGATTACCGTGACCAAAACGATCTCGGTTATCGGGATTACAGTAGGACGGTATTGTTCAAATGTGCGGAAAGTGTACAAAAAGTACTGATGCACGCGCTGAAATCGTTTGGATCTGAAAATCAACATACAGCAAATAAAATTAGCAGCAAAAATATAATAACATTAACGTTAAAGTTGGCACCGTGTAGTCCTGGGAGGTAAAGGTTTCCCCGGCGCAGCGAGTTTTACTCACGATAATCACATGCGGTTTAAATGATAATTATATGTGACACGGTAATACTGACCGTCTGGGGATTTCATCGTAGGTTTATCGTGAAACCGATACTCGTATCATCCCTAATAAATTCCATTAAAATATTTAAAAAGTGTCCAGGGTGTCCCCTCCTTGTGCCCCATGCTCCCTGGGATAGACTCCAGGTTCCCTGCGACCCTGAAGGAAGGAGTAAGCAGCAGAAGATGGATGGATGTTAAGTATAGGAAATAAACCTCACACTTGAATATGAATTTGCTTTTATTTTGTATTGTTTTCCAGATTTCTGTTTGTTCTCTTGGGACCCAAAGGAAAAGGCAGATCATACCATGAGATCGGTCGAGCCATTGGTACCTTAATGTCGGATGAGGTGTGTGTGTTAGGGTTTTGTGGCAATGGACAACCATAACAAACCTCATTGTGTGTACATTTGGCAGGAAATACATTACTTTGTTACATTTACTTGAGTAACTTTCTGGGGAAGAAAATTACTTTTAAGAGTAGGTTTGGCCATACTTATACTATTACTCAAGTTCATTTTTAATCACATAAATGTACTTTTACTTCACTACATTCAGATTTTAATTGGATGTGAAGTAACTAGTAACTTGCTACTTGAGTAGTGTTCTCATTGGATACTTTATTACTCTTACTCAAGTAATTATTAACATTATTACTAACAATATTACTGTTACTTGAGTAATTGTTTTTGTAAGTAGTTTAACTTGTACTTGAGTGGAATATTTGGCTGCTCTCCCCAGCTCTGTGTTCCTGTGATGTACTCTGGTGGGAGTACATCCACAGTGGACTGATGATGCCAAGATGTTTGTAATGATGATGTTTATCTGACCGTCTGACATCATAGATTTATGAACTGTGTAGTGAACAAATTAATTAACTTAAAGCATGTTTCGTAATAATAAATATTAGCATGCAACATTCTTCAAACTTAGTGCTTGTAGTTTTGCGTGTTTCTCTGTGCCCTAGGTGTTTCATGACGTTGTATACAAGGCCAAAGATCGGGGTGACTTATTGGCTGGCATCGAGGAATTCCTTGACGAGGTCATTGTGCTACCCCCAGGAGAGTGGGACCCTGATATCCGGATTGAGCCCCCCAAAACCCTTCCGTCCTCAGAAAAACGGTACACCTTTTGTGTACCTTCACACTCAGTGACCACTAAGTTGCCTAAAATGGTGTGGAAGTGAAGCAAAGTTATAGTGATTTTGATATACCGATATAACTGTCCATTCTTATCTCTGTAGTAAGAACAACCTAGCAGGAGATGGATCCAAGCTTAATGGTGATGCTCCCATTGAAGGTGGTGCAGGAGGAGGTGGTGGAGGTCACCATGTTGGAGATGAGCTCAAGTTCACTGGCAAGTAAGTGGCCTATATTCTAATGCTAAGACTGCAGTTAGTGCAAGCACAGATGCTTGTATGTGGTGCTATAATGATAATGAGTCTTTATTGGTCACATATAGAGTAGAGCACAGTGAAACTATTTTCTTCGCATACCCCAGCCTGTCAGGAGGTTGGGGTCAGAGACCAGGGTCAGCCATGATACAGTGCCCCTGGAGCAGAGAGGGTTAAGTACCTTGCTCAAGGGCCCAGCAGTGGCAGCTTGGCAGTGCTGGGGCTTGAACCCTGACCTTCTGATCAGTAACCCAGAGCCTTAAACGCTAAGCCACTACTGCCCTATAACACTAATGTCCTTGTTTACACAGGCCTCACGCTAACACTAGCTCAGTGATGATTATTTTCCTTTCTGTCTCTTTTGCACGCTCTCTTCCTCGCTATCTCTTCTTTCTCAGGTTTTGTGGCGGTCTGATTCTGGATGTTAAGCGAAAGCTGCCATTCTTTGCGAGCGATTTTTATGATGCCGTGAACATCCAGGCTTTGTCTGCTACTCTGTTTATTTACCTGGGTACCGTAACAAATGCCATCACCTTTGGCGGCTTGCTTGGAGACGCCACAGAGAACATGCAGGTACAGAAGATTATTGCTCAGCTGATTAATCTAATGAGTTTACGTTGGTGCTGGTGGGGAACACGGTGTCTATCTTTGTGTGTATGCCTTGTTTGCCTATTCACAGACCCGTTGATTTAGTGTTATCAAATAACTATTGAACGAATACTTTTTTAAGATGACTTTTTTATTCACACTCATGGGTGTGTTTGTATGTATAAGGGGATTACATTTTTCTCCATCATGAAACAATGACTTTCTTAGTGACCACTTTTGAAGAGAAGACTGATATTAAATGGCAGCTACACGTCTGCAGTCCCATCCGGGACCGTCTCTCTTTGCTTGTGATGGTGGATGTTCTTGTGATTTCTTTCCAGTCCCGTCTGACAATATTAGAATGGCAAGGCCAAGTCATTTTTTTATGCTGTACACCAAAGACATTTGAGTTTCACATCAAAGGATGGACATGAGATGAGAGTTCAGGATGTTGAAAAGCACTGCTCTATTAACGTACCTCTTTCAGTAACAACTCCTGAAACTCTGAGATGTTTTTGAGGTGTATGTATATGTCTTGATTTATAATAGGCATGTGTGGTGGTGTATATAGCCATGTAGTCTGGAATCAAAGGGCTGTGACATCTACTTAGATCTGAAGGTACTCTGTAATGCTCAAGCTGAGAAGGATCAGCTTCACTTTAAATAGAGGTGGATTACCAAGTGCATGAGCACGTGTTTAAAACACTCAACTATTCGATCATACATAAGAACACTTCAGTCCTTTACAAACTTCCAGTAAAACACGTATGTGATGCTTAGTAATAACTGTTTTCACAAGCCATTAGGCAAGAGTTATTTTCTGAACACAGTTTCACACTTCCTGATTTTTGCTTTTTCTTCACTTCCACTTTCAAAGTGACGTTCAATGTTTGTACAGACGATGGTCATCAGGAACACTGAGGGAGGAACGAATACAGCTAAATGACATAAATTTAGATATCTATTTTTGTAAGCCCTACTTGTGTGAGAAGTGCAACTGCCAAAGACATGGATGACCAGACACTTTTACACGCCACTGCTGGCGATTCACCTGCCTTTGGCGAATGACGGGTGCTAAATTTGTACCCTGTCTGTCACATAATATCCACAGACTAGAGCTTCTTCTTTTCTCGGATTTACCAAGAATGACGTTTAGTGGTTCCCACTCAGCGTGGCGCAATTCCTCAGTGGTGGAATGCACTTCCAATCTCAATCCGGACTGCAGAATCTCTCACTATCTTCAAAAAACAGCTAATGACCCATCTCTTCTGTGAACACCAACTCATAAATAAATAAATAAAATGCACGTACACCTCTACTCTGTGCACTTTGCTTCCTCTGGAACTCAATGAATGGATCTTGTATAGTAGCACAACTTGTATTGTTCTCTGCTCGATATATCGCTTTGCTTATTGTAAGTCGCTTTAGATAAACGCGTCTGCCAAGTGAATAAATGTAAATGTAAATGTAAGAATGCCTGTTAAAGAGTTACTCAAAATTCAAAGTACAATATCATATCTAAAATAATATCACAGTTAGCACAATAGCACAATTCCAATGGTTAATGAAAGATTTTCTTTTTCCGTTTTACCATCAAAAATCTCTTTTACATATGTAAATTTACAAACAATTTTAATATCTGTTTGTTTGTGACACTACAAATGCAGCAGAGGAAATTCAGAAGGTGAACTGAGTAAGAATAGAATGCAACTCATGTCACAGTAGAAGTGAGAATGGAATGCACAGGACACAAATATAAAGAGGGAACAAACAAAACAAAAAAGCCCACGTTGGAGGTAATGAAGACATACTGTAGCTAGAACGGTCTGATATGTACCAGCAGTTTCACTGCATATGGAGAGTCAGTGTTTGTTAGTTTGACATAAACTACCCTTGTAATTTTGTCTTGCACACGGGTTCGTCCATGAATGGGATTTTTACTCACGCTTTTAATTAGCAGAAAAAGCTTTAACTATACTTCTTCCTGTTGTTCTCTCTCTCTCTCTCTCTCTGTGTGTGTCTCTCTCTCTCTTTCTTTCTCTCTCTGTCTCTTTCTCTCTTTCTTTCTGTCTCTCTCTCTGTCTCTCTCTCTCCCTCTCTGTCTCTCTCACTTTCTCTTTCTATCTCTCTCTCTTTCTCTTTCTCTCTTTCTCTCTCTTTCTTTCTCTTTCTCTCTCCCCTCTCTCTCTTTCTCTCGCTCTCTCTCTCTCTCTCTCTCTCTCAACGACTAGCCTTTTGTTGCGCTGACTTATCGTGTTTACCTAATTTTTTGCACAACATATTTAATGCTTTTTAAATATTTATTTATTTCTCTCTCTCTCTCTCTCTCTCTCTCTCTCTCTCTCTCTCTCTCTCTCCAGGGTGTGTTAGAGAGTTTTTTGGGAACAGCATTAGCGGGTGCAGTGTTCTGTCTGTTCAGTGGGCAGCCTCTCACAATCCTCAGCAGTACAGGACCAGTTCTGGTCTTTGAGCGGCTGCTATTCAACTTCAGCAAGTGAGTAGGACTAATGTGGGCATGCTCTCTCTCTATCTTTCTCACACACACACACATCCTTGTGAGGCCATATCTATAAGTTACACCTTGTGTTCAGCTATGAAACGCAAGAGTCTTACCTTTTTTTATAACTAATTTTGTCTTAGTTGTTTATTTTGACTTCTGCATCTTTGGGTCATTAAAAACTATTTAGATATCCAAACATTACTTACCAAAATATTTTTAAACGTTACAAGAAAAAAAAAACCTGTGTAAAACCTGTGTAAGGAAGGTAACACATTACAGTTAAGACCAAAAGTCACCTAGGCTAAAGATATTCACAACTCATACTTGGACGAGTAAACATTTGATCATATTTGAAACAGCACAGATTAATGAAGGTGATATACTTGAACAAAACCACAAGGAAAATTAGCTTTTCAATCATTTATTCAACAGAAATATCAATAGATATGAGATTCCTCTGTGGAAAAAGTAAGTACACCCTTGATGTCAGAAACTAGTATTGCCCCCTTTAGCAGAAATAACTTCTTGTGGACGTTTTGCATAATTGTCCACCAGGCTTGCTGGAATTTTTGACCACTCTTCCACGCAATATTCTTTCAGTTGCAATAAGTTTGAGTGTTTTATCACTTTATATTACTGTATTAATAGGCACTGTTTCAAAGATGATCAAATGTTTTCTTGTACAAATATGTCAAACAAGCCAACAATTTCCATGGGGTGTACTTAATTTTTCACATGACTATATCTATCTATCTATCTATCTATCTATCTATCTATCTAACTATCTAACTGAAACAACAATGTTTTAGTTCCTTCCAGTGTGGTAGTATTTGTAATTTGATTATTGTTAATAATAAATATAAATCTTTTATTATGAAATAAGAACAGACAGTTCACTATCCATTTATAATTTTCTTGGGGCTGTCAGTTTTTTATTTAAAATCCTATTAGTGGGATTGTGATCATTGTGATTTGACGACGTGACCTGGTCTTCATGATTTGGATGTTTTCAGGGACCACACTTTAGACTACCTGGAGTTCCGGCTGTGGATTGGTCTGTGGTCAGGCTTTTTGTGTCTGGTGCTGGTGGCGACGGATGCCAGCTTCCTTGTGCAGTACTTCACACGCTTCACAGAGGAAGGCTTTGCGGCTCTCATCAGCTTTATCTTTATCTATGATGCATTCAAGAAAATGCTCAAGCTTGCCCATCACTACCCCATCGACACCAGTAACCACTGGGACATGGTCAATCAGTATGCCTGCCACTGCGTGCCTCCTGACGGTATGACACTATGTTTGTGTGTAAAAGCATTTGTGTGTGTTTTGGGGTATACAGTATAAAGTATTGGCACAGTAAAACCAGTTCTATTATTTTATTGAAGACATTTGGGTTTTAGATCAAAAGATGTATATGAGACAATACAATAGATCAGAATTTCAGTTTTAATTTCCTGATATTTACATCTACATGTGCTAAACAAGTTACAACAGGGCACCCTTGATGGCAGACAACTCCATTTTTAAAGGGGGCAATACTAGCTTCTGAGGCCAACGGTGTACTTACTTTTTCCACAGAAGAATATCATGGTTGTAATTCCTTGTTCTGATTATTGGGGGGTCCACTCTACCTCAGTGACCAGACCTATTGTGTTTGTTTAAAACAGGCAACAATTCTGTCTCAGATGAAAAAATTGTAGCACTATTTAACTCGACTGGAAAGGTAAGTGTGCATGTGTGTAAGTTACATTTAAAAAATATATTTGGTTTAATTACACCAATAGAAAAACTTAACAGACAGTTTCTTGTAAAATATTATTGTCAGTTAGAGTGTATGTGTGTGTGTGTGTTTGTGTGTACACGGTCAGCAGCATTGGAATTCTACCTGGTCATCGGTAACTCGGTCAGAGTGTTTGGAGTGGGGCGGAGTTCTGCAAGGAGGAGCCTGTGGCTTTGTTCCTGACATCACACTGATGTCATTTATCCTGTTCATGGGCACCTACACCTGTTCCATGGCCTTAAAGAAGTTTAAAACCAGCAGATTCTTCCCCACCATGGTACACACACACACACACACACCCCACTATAGTATTGTCTTGTGGGTTATTTTCATGTAGATTTGTAGAAAGAATTGTTGCGCAGGATGAACTCTGTTGGTCAGAACAACCTTTACTGCTCCATCTACAGTGGACCTGGATGAGTCTTGTACTGAAGGTGCTCTTCTGTTGGTCTAATAGGGAGTGGAGGGGATGTGATGCATTGTCTAGGATGGATAATATTTTGCTTACTGTCCTTCTTTCTATAATCATCTCAAAACTGTCCAGGGGACATCCCAGGACAGAGCTGGCCTTATTTATCAGGTTGTTCTGTTATTACACCCACTCCGTGCTCATTAAAAGCTCATTAATCTCCATTAGTTTCTAGCCTTGTACTTATACTTGATCCTAAGTGGCATTTTCACAGGACAGACCAAACCTAAACTAAGGTTTTTTTTTTTTAATAACTATTAATCAAAGGTAATGACTCGATCCGATCAGGCCAGTATGGAGATGACCATACAGTGGTGTGAACAAGTATTTGATTTCTTCTGTTTTTGTGTATATCTCATAATAATAGTTTTAGATCTTCAAACGAAATGCAACATACTGTAAAACAAAGGCAATTTGAGTAAACACACAATACAGTTTTATTTATTTATTTATTTATAAATATATTTTTTTTAAAGTGAGAGGCTCTCACTGTGGTTCCTTGGAGTCCCAGAGCCTCTGAAATAATTTTGTAACCCTTCCCAGACTGATGTACTTCAATCACCTATTTCATTTCTGGAATTTCTTCAATGTTGGCATAGTGTGTTTCTGAGTAAGACTTTTAACCAACTTCCTGCTGTTGAAAACGTTCTATGTAAGTGTAGATGTGATTGAACAGGGTTTGCAGTAATCAGACCTGGTTGTGTCTCGTCCAGCTGAACCCCATTATCAATATAGTTTCATAGATTTGGGGAATTAATAACTATGGGAGCAAATACATTTTCACACAGGCCCAGTTGGTATTGGATCACTTTTTTGCTTTAATAAATAACATTATATTTTAATTACTGTATGTTGTGTTTACTTGGGTTGCCTTTGCTTTATCTTAAATTTTGTTTTAATTTCTGAAACAATTTATGTGAGATGCACAAGAACAGAAAAAAAATCAGGATGGGGGCAAATACTTTTTCACAGCACTGTATATTGGTATTGTGTTATACCTTGAAGAAGAAATCTGGAATAGTTAGTGTTAAGGTTATGGAAGGCAATGTTCATGTTGTTTTCTCCTTGTAATAAGATATAATAGTTTTTAATTACAGGAATTGATTGATTGATTGATTGATTGATTGACAGGTGCGTAAGCTGATCAGTGACTTTGCAATCATTCTGGCCATTCTGATCTTCTGTGGGATTGATGCACTGGTTGGTGTGGACACACCAAAACTAGAAGTGCCCAGTGAATTTAAGGTAAGTGGTGTGTGTGAGTGTGTGTGAGTGTGTGTGAGTGTGTGTGTGTGTGTGTGTGTGTGTGTGTGTGTGTGTGTGTGTGTG
>JAOUWY010000035.1:452094-480399 GCA_025728095.1 Prietella phreatophila
TGCTTAAAGCGCGCTGCTTCACAGGGGAATCATGACATCCACTGTGACCTGTTGGGTAATTTCATTGGTCCGATGTGGCGAGTTTAAATGGTTTGGTTAGCCCGTAAAAATCCATAACTTAGTCGCATCATTGTTTAAGCCGCAGTGTTCAAAGTCTGTGAAAAAAGTAGTGGCTTATAGTCCGGAAATTACGGTAATTAATGCCTTTTTATCCATTAAATCTCAATCAGTATCCGTAACTCATTCACAAAGGCACAGCATGAGAAGATGCGACACTATTCGAATAAAATGCTACACTATTGTGTTTGAGCAATTTCAATCAGGTTTGAGTCAGGATTCATTGAGTCTTTTGCATCTGTATTCGCATTTTCCCGGTAGATTCACGAAGTGTGGATCCATGGCCACTTTTTCAGCTAAAATTGTCCACAACTCCTTGTGTGAGGGAGGAATTTTGTGATGGTTCCTTGTTGACATTTTAGAGATGTGTCAGTTAAATGTGGGAAAAGAAATGAAGGGAAAAGAATAAATGATATAAGGAGTAATAAATGAAGAAAAGCTGAAATGCAAGGAGGAGTTTGTGACTGGAGACAGTATGCGTAACTAGGCAACGACGTTCTCTTCTGTTACATGATGTCAGTATGTCCCAGTGCTTGTGTTCTACGCACTCCATAGTATGTACTCCTTTTGTGAATAATATCATTAAGTGAAGTGGGATGCAGCAAAATTCTCCTAAATATTTATTTATTTGCTCATTTCTGTGTTTTTATTTTTTATTTTTTTAAATACATATATATATATATATATATATATATATATATATAGTGGCATTATTCTGGCTATTTAAAATGAGTTCAATTGCCTAAATGATCTACATGTAAAAATGAGCAGCACTCTCCTGCGCACTGTAAAATAAATCAATGATGATTATTAATTGATTTAGAATCAGAGGATATGAATCATTTTAGAGATGTATATTACAATCAGTTGCTGTGTGATTTGTGTATGTTTTACCTACGCAATAAGTCATTATGGCTTTATGAGGACGATTACACTACATACAGTGTGCTACATACATGTAGTGTATCTTCAACAAGAAATTAAACATGGAAAATAAAGTCACTTTGAACATTGTTCTCGTCACACTTATTGATCGTAGAAGGGCTTGTCCCATTCATGTTGAATCAAATAGAAATGAAAAGAGAAAACTGGCTTACAAAGTGATGAACAAAACTTGATAGCTAATGCTGAATTCTACAAATGTATTGATTGAAGAGTATATACGAAATATGGAAGGTGATTAGTGTTTGTTATTGGTGTGATTGGATATTATTGGTGACTAGTATTTGTTTTAAATATATAATGATAAAAAAATAAGTGTATAATATCATGATGGCTACAGTGGCACTTGAAAGTTTGTGAGTCCTTTAGAAAGTTGTATAGCCTATATCTGCATAAATATGACCTACATCATCAGATTTTTGCACAAGTCCTAAAAGTAGTCAGAGATACCCGTTAAACAAATGAGACAAAAAATATTATACTTGGTCATTTATTTATTGAGGAAAATGATACAATATTGCATATCTGTGAGTGGTAATAGTATGTGCACCTCTAGGATTAGCAGTTAATTTGAAAGTGAAATTAGAGTCAGGTGATTTCAATCAATGGGATGATGATCAGGTGTGAGTGAGCTCCCAGTTTTAGTTAAAGAACAGGGATCTAGCAATGTTTGATCTGCAGAACACGTTAATGTATCATAGCATGAAAAATGTCTGAGGATTTCAGGAAAAGAGTAGTTGATTCTCATCCGGTTGGGAAATATGACCCTCCCCAGTCCAAAGGAACCCATGATAACTTCTAAGGATCTAAAGGCCTCTCTCACATTGGCTAATGTTCATGAGTGCACCGTCAGGAGAACACTGAAGAACAATTGTGTGCATGGCAGGGTTGCAAGGAGAAAGTCACTGCTGCTCCTCTGCAGTTTGCTAAAGATAAAGTGGACAAGCCTGGAGTCTCTCGCTCTCTCTCGTTTTGATGATCAGATACACACTGTTAAGTCAGTGTGGCAGGCCACATTAAAATCTGGTGGCTATTAATTGTCATCTGCTGCCACCTAGTGGATATACAACGGCACAAATATTAGGATTTAAACTTGGTAAAAATGGTTAAATAAATAAATAAGTAAATAAATAAACAAATTAACAATTGCGTCGTGTTTACTCGCAAGCTTGGCCTGTATCTAATGCCCATCGTAAACATGTCACCCTGCGCTCAAGCTCTATATGCACACAATCACGTAATCTAATAAATACATAAAATGAATAAAACCACATCATGGTTACCATGAAAGTGTTATAGTGAAAGCCAGGGAAAACCATACTGAATTTAAGGGGGGAAATCTGGGATTGAGTAAAATCTAGGGTTTAGTAAAATTTGGGATTGTCACGTGACTGTGTTGCGTGCTCGAAACACGCCTCGAACGTTCAGTGTCCTAAACAACATCACTAGCATCCAGGGCAGTAGGTGGCGGCGTTGGGCTTGCTGTTAGTTTCTAACACACAGTAACGCTGTAGAAGAAGAAGCAGCAAGTAGTCCGCGCGTGGTAGCGTTGTGTTACACGCGAGACCGTTTTACAACCACTGGCGAGTGTTTGCACGACAACATTAGCAGAGTACTTTTAGCCCGAAAATGAGTTTTGTGCTTCCTCGATCTCAACGGCAGCTGCGTGAGTACAGCAGCGTGTACTGACAAGAGGAAGCCCCTCCCCTTTCTCTCCCCCACCCCATATTTGGTCATTTCGCTTCTGTGTTCCTGCGCTCACGCGGCTGTCCGTTATGACGGCGCTGTTGCTGCGCGCGCGCGTACGCTTTGCCGCATTCCGTACGTTTCCGCAGAACGCAAAGTGGTCAAACAGCACGGAAGTGGACTTCAGAATCTCCCGCGTTAAAGCCGCGCCGAGCTTCCGGAGAATGGACTATCAGGTGAGTGTTTAGCTCTAGATTAATAATAATAATAAGGCGTGGTAATGAGAGAGTGTTATACAATAAAACCGCGCTTGAACACAGCTCGGGTAATGTATGCCGCTGCTTTATAGATGACGTGTGTGTAGGTGGTGTTGTGTAGATGACGTGTGTGTAGTTGGTGTTGTGTAGATGACATGTTGTGTAGATGGTGTTATGTATTAACAGGTAGGCAAATCCGTGTGTGTTTTCATCAGCAGTAGAAGCCGAAGTGAGAATGCGGTAATGTTGCATCATCCGGGAATCCAGAGCAGTCCACGCTGTGAGGAACTAGGGGACGGACTGTTTTCTGCGAAAGTCTTTAAGATAAAGGACAAAACCCTCAGTTTACAGTTTCACTCTCGATATAAATTCGGATCAAACAACCCGAGGCGCCGGTGTTTTACCCAGACCACGTGTCTGCCGAGGTTGCTCAATTGGCTCCGCGCCAGCGAATTCAAAACAACTTTATTTATACTCGTCAAAGCAAACGGCATGAATGATAAATCACCCCCGATCCTCGGTTAGAACCGGACAGTACACACATGTGAAGTCTCACCGGGGCGGGGAGGTTTGTGTGGTTGTGTGATGGAACTGGGTGTGTGTGATGGAACTGGGTGTGTGTGATGGAACTGGGTGTGTGTGATGGAACTGGGTGTGCAGGAGACTTCTGCTTCAGCTGGCGTTTCAATCCTTTTTAAGGTTTTAAATCGTTCCCATGATCACGTTCTATGAATAGGAACTTCTGTTTTTAGACGTATCGACTGTAGTGTACTCCACCGGATAAGGATTTCACAGGAACACAATCCGGCGACGCCCCGGAGATAAGTATACTGCTGGTCGCACCTTTCTGATTTGGCGTCGTATCTGTCAGTGCTGGACAATACTGAGGAAAAAAAATGGCCAGGCTTTCGGATGATATCTGTTCGTATACGTCACGGCACACAACTTGTAAGGTCTGTTTTTGTTTTTCTTTCCCTCCTGAAGGATGCCATTTGTACCCTGAACACACTACAGACGAACGCCAGTGCCCTGGAGCAGGTGCGTCGAGAGCGAGCGCACCCCCAAATCCAGCTGCAGGCCATGAGGAGCTTTCTGCAGCGTTCAGGCCTTACGGTAGCGTACACTCGACACACTCCGTGATACCAGAGCACTGATCATACAGTCATTCTGTTAGAATTCTTATGCAATATGTTGCGGTCATCAACAAGCGGATCCTGCATTGCATGTATGCTTGAGTGCCTTCAGTCACTGCTTGCACAACTGCAGTTCCTTTTGAAAAGCTGCTCTTTTATATACCCTTTAATTGTCTGGTCAAGCTACTTTTCACAGTATGGCTCGCTTCAATTTTCTGAACGTGCTTCATCCGCTGCAGTTTTAGTTCCTCTTCAACATCTGTGCCATGTTCCGTGCAGGAATAATGTTATCAAAGCCCTGTACAAATGCACGGTCAGGCCGTATTCCTGTTCGCTGGACACGGACCGTATTAATGACGTGAAATAACGGCGTTCTAGAACCTACGTGGTGCTCGATATGACCACGTTCGATTCAGCCACGACAGGAGTGACTTCGATAAACGCCTGGTTGGAGATCAGTAACAAGCGAGATGTAAGGTTCTCAGACAGAAACCTTTGTTGTAATTTTATCTGCAATGAGATAAATGATGTATAAGTTTCAACGAATAGAATATTACTATTACGCGAAGTAGGTGTTAAATGACGCTCGTTTATTCAGAACCGCTCGTTAAGGAGAGTCGTTACTCCCTCAGTGCATGGCTCGCGTTTAGTGTCTGCTCGGCTCGCTCGGAACATCGCCTGAGCTGGTACTAAAAAAAGTACCAGGAACTATCCACAGTGGAAAGCCCCCAAAAAGTGAGCTGAGTCGAGCCATTCAGTTTAATTAATTTTGCTTTTCTTTATGCTTTTTCCAGGTGGAGGAACTCGATCATCTTAACATCATACATGTAACCGGAACAAAGGGAAAGGTAAATTGTGGTGCACATGTGTTTTTGTTCACACCTCAGATCAGCTTTTTGTAAGGACCAAAAAGATGTAAATATCCTTATAATGGTTGGTTTGTGTCAAGTGTCCTTGTAATCGCTCAATAAGACTCGATAAGAACCTTCCACAACAAAACTGTGTGTTTAGTTGTGTGGTTATAGTGTGGGACCAGTTGTAAAGAAGTTTTCACTTGTTTAAGATTGTATGGCGGTCAGAAAAGCGTTTCAGAATGCACATCTCGAAGCTTGTGGCAGATGAGTTACACTAGCAGAAGACCACGTTGGGTTCCACTTCTGTCAGCCAAGAACAGAAAGCCGAGGCTGCAGTGGGCACAGGTTCACCAACACTGGGTAGCTGAAGACTGGAAAAACATTGTCTGGGCTGATGAGTCTTGTTTTCTCCTCTGGCACGCCAGTGGTTGGGTCAGAATTTGGCACCAACGGCATGAACAGTGTATCCATCACGCTCTGTGTCAACAGTTCAGGCTGGTTTATGTGGTTTAACGGTGTGGAGAATGTTTTCTTTGCACGCTTCATCGCTTGAACGCCACAGTCTATTTGAGCATTGCTGCTGACTATGTGCATCCTATGTGGCCCCAATTTACTCATTTTCTAATGGCTACCTCCAGCATGAAAATACACCATCACAAAGCAAAAGTCATCTCGGACTGGTTTCATGAACATGACAGTGAGTTCAGTGTTCTTCAGTGGCTTTCCCAGTCATCAGCTCTGAATCAGATAGAACAGTTTTGGGATATGGTAGAACCAGAGATTCAGAAGAATCTCACAAAAAGATTGTGTGATGCAATCACGTCAACATGGACCAGGATTTCAAAGGAATGTTTCCAGCATCTTGTGGAATCCATGCCTTGAAGAATTGAGGCTGTTCTGAGAGCAAAGGGAGGCCCTACCCTGTATTAGTATAGTATTCCTAAAAAAAAAAAAAAGAGCTCCGTGAGTGTATTCTCACAGTCTGATGAATGAATAGTGGTAGTGATGAAATGAATTGATCTCGCCTCATTGCAGGAGCAGGAGATTATCTGAAGTTTGTAGTATCTGTGGTAAATAATCGACGTACATGATTGTCGTTCTGTCAGGGTTCAACGTGTGCCTTCATGGAGAAGATTCTGAGGAGCTATGGCTTCCGCACTGGATTTTACAGGTAATGCAACTTTTGAAAGTATGTGCGTATTTGTGTTTACTAAGTCATGTCATATGATGCTTTTTAAAAGTTTTTAAAACTTCATTATTTAGTTTATTTGGTGTAATAGAATAGGTTAACATGCTTGAAAATCACATTATTTTTCACACACTGTACATTATTGCAGTGGCTCCTTTCAGGCTGTCTGAATCGCTTCAGTTGAGTTCAGGTTTCTCCAAAGCCCTTCTTTTGGATAAACCCAGAGTGCTCTGTTTGGCCAGCTTACCCTGTTGTGTTGTGATGCTTCAGCTTCCAAGGCTGCAAAAGCAATTCTAAGCTTCTAAGCAACACAGTTAATGTCGTCGATTTCTCACCGTATCAGTTCGAACCCGAGTCGTATTCAGAAAATGCAGATGATCCTGCAGCTCAATCACAACCAACTTTACAACTGTGACTTGAGCAGAACTTTTCTAACTCTCTTACCTTTCAGATACTCGGTGATAATGGTTTACTTTGGCTTATGAAATCGACAGACAGAAAGACACAGAATACAGACGGGTCACTGTGTCCCGGGAATGTGCGTTACTCTGCACGTTTATAGGTCAAATATTCCCACAGCTGAATATCAAAACTTTAGCTAGCAGCTAGCAGAGGTCTACAACTGAGCCCTGGGTCACAACCCAAAGCTCCTCATTTGAACAGTCCATAGCAAATACTTCAGTAGCCTTTATGTGGATCCTGTGTCGTACTCACCCAAGACACTGTCCTCCAGAACATGTCCTGTGCACAAGCAAACTTTTGGGTCGTACTGCTCAGGAACAGCATTATAAATCAATTTTAACCACTGATTCCTAATTTTGTCCGTTTTCACATGGCCAAGCGAAAGGGCTTTGCTTTCTCACTGAAGCACAAGTCTCCACGACATGCCGCCATCACAGTTCACTGTAGCCCTGCCTACCTTCTTCGTGACTACCTTTGGGCAGGATTATGCTAATATTTCAAATTGTGACTCGACATTTGCAGAAGTAATATCTGGACTTCGACCCCGGTGTTTTTGGGCAGGTCTATGAGCTTTGTCACTTTGCAGATCTTTTGTGTGCACAGATGCATTACACACTAAACAAGGGAAAACAATACAAAGCGTCATATGACTCCTTTAAACTGAGCATGCGTTAACATTTTAATGATTGTGAGACGTGAGCTTTATGAGTGTTTTACATTGCTGTGATTTTTGATTGGTGTGTGCATGTGTGTGTATGTTTTTGTGTACATTGGCTAAGGTTAGGTACTGGATATTTGGAACACAGTTGTGCAATATAACCCTTTGTAACTCCGCCGGACTTTAGACTGTAATGAGCAACACCTATGTATGTATGTATGTGGGTGATTTCAGATATTTTGTTAAATTACTTGTGTGAGTAGGTATGCTTACATCCAAATGATAAGTAAGTGAATGCATATTGTGTACAAGTCTTCTTTGATATTTTGAAGAAGCTGAAAACAGTTAGATTTTCTTTTAATTTTTGCAAGATTTCTAATGTACATATTAAAAACTGTCATAAAATGTACAAATGGGAAGAGCATTAAACGATAGACTTTGCAGTTCTGGTTTACTGTTTGTATTGTGTGTGTGTGTGTGTCCCATTTCAGTTCTCCACACTTGGTGCAGGTTAGGGAGAGGATCCGTGTGAATGGCTGCCCCATTGGGAAAGACCTTTTCACCAAATACTTTTGGCAGGTTTACACCCGGCTGGACGAAACTAAGGTATGTGTGTGTGTGTGCGCGTGCGTGCACATGCGTATGTATGTTGAATTTTCAACTTTCTAGATTTATACCTTTTTGCAAATGGGTCCTAAATCGCCCCCGTCCCAACTTTTTTGGAACGTGTTGCATGCATCAGTTTCAAAATAAATGTTTACCTTCAAAAAAAACTATCAACTTGATTTAGTTAAAACATCAAATACCTTATGTTTATACTTTGTTGTTTTTTTTTTTTTTTTTTTTGTTCAAATACAAGTCAGAGTGCATTTTACAATTTGACTCCTCTTTTTGTTTATGAGCATGTTCCATACTGTCCCAACGTTTTTGGAACTGGGGTTGTATACTTATGGGGCCATTTGATTCCCACCAAGTTCTAAATACGTACATAGACGGGCTAGAAGCTGACCAACGTATTTGATCTTGTTACCTGTTGAACTTTAGGATGCACATGGTGGCAGTATGCCGGCGTATTTCCGCTTCCTGACTATCCTTGCCTTCCATATATTCCTGCAGGAGAAGGTGAGTGACCTCAACGCTCTTGTGATGTCACTTCAGTGATAATGTCGCTGTCTACCTTTCTCGTTATCTTCTGTGATCAGTTCCTGTTTGGTTTTCAGAACTACTGGAACAGAATAAAAACATCTAGTATGGTAATCTGAAAACCGTGACTTTTACAGTTATAGATCTGATTAACTGGTTACAACATTTTATGGGTTTCAATTGCCATATAACACTGCAGCAGAAATGTAAGGCTCTAATAAGTTATTTAGGTGGTAAATTTACGAGGCTTGTTCTGTCGTGCTTGTATAGCTTCATGTTAAAGGTGTGACCGTTATCATATTAGACCACTGGACTTGTATGTGGAATCCGTTACATCGTTTGAGTCAGAATTAGAATTTAAACAGTGCTTTTGTTTTTATTCCTCCTGAAGTTAAAGTAAAAAAGAATCGCGTTTGACAGTTTTCGGAACAGTCCAGCATGTTCTTTGTATTGTAGCGTGCTGGATTGTTATGAACCTTTGTCACTTTCAACACCGACTTGGGCCACCGACCAGAAATTTTATCTCGCCAACATAACCTTTGCCTCCCACTGTATGCACAGAGAACCTTTAATCTGATCGTGTGTGTTTGTTTGTGTTCGTGTGTGTGTACGTGCACTGTATAGGTGGACGTGGCGATCATTGAGGTGGGAATAGGTGGTGCCTATGACTGCACCAACATAATCCGGTAAGAAAACTCTTCATTTTAGTGCATTCAGAAAATAAACTTGCCTGTATTTCCAGGTGTGTGAGCGTGTGTGTTGTGTTTCTCACGGATATGTGGAATGACGTGCGCTAATGCAAAACTCTTTGGTGTCTGCGGGAATATATTGGAGTAAAATGTACAGAAAGCCTATTGAACATGAACTGAAATTCATACTTGAGTAACATGGAGCTCTACCCAAAAGTTATACAGGTAAATAGACATGCATACGGCGTCCTTCGGTCTGATTATCCAACTGTACGTTCAGTCGACTGTACGATAAAGCAGGCTATTCTATCACATGCACTCCTCGTCTTGTGTGACTTGTAATAAACATTTAAACTTAATCTTAACCGTGTGTGTGTGCGTGCGTTCCTGCAGGAGACCGTGGGTGTGTGGGATTTCCTCCTTGGGCATTGACCACACCAGCATTCTTGGGGATACAATCGAGAAGATTGCCTGGCAGAAGGGAGGAATATTTAAGGTGTGTGAATGCGTAGTGTCTGACTCAGGGTGGTTAAGTCATTAGCGTTTATTTGTGGGTTTTTGTAAGATGGCTCATGTTTTGATGTATTTACGAACATTAAAATCTAACTCTGTGCTTATTAAATGGAATGAGAAGGGTTTTAAAAAAATTTTATTTTATTTTGAGTGGCAGATAAATGATCCAGTCTTATGGTTGTGTTTGCATGTGTGTTTTGTGTCTGTGGTCAAAGCCTGGAGTTCCAGCATTCATTGTGAATCAACCAGAGTGACCAATGAAAGTTCTTCAGGAGAGAGCAGAAGAGATTGGGGTGAGAAGCAGAGATTCACCTCTTTCTAAAAGTGTGAATTCTGTAGCATAGCATAAGCATGTGTGTGAAGAATAATATACGTATTATGCTTATTTTAAACTGAATAAGGTGATTTATAATTATTTTTGTACAGTTGTGTTTCTATTGAGTTAATATATGTCCTCAGAAGTAAAATAATCCATCGTTCTTTGGTGGGTGGGTGTGTCTGTAGTGCCCGTTGTTTTTGTGCCCCGAGTTGGCTCGTTACCGGAGTTCTGATGAGGTGAAATTGGGTTTGGCCGGACAGCACCAGTGGTCCAATGCCTCACTTGCGTTACAGCTCACAAACTGCTGGCTCCAGAGACGCTGCAGCACAGGTAAGTGTCTGTGTACATCGTTATTTCCACAAGATGTCCTCATATGAGCAGAGGAAAACACTACTTGGCATTTATGTGGGTGTATGCCTGAATATTTTGCTAGCTCTAACTATTGTGAGGTTTCCCAGTGTCAAAATAATTGGTTGGATTTAAATTCAAGCACTTAAAGCATCTTGTGCAAACCCTGATTTACACACAGAGGTTAGCGTAATGTTAGCTCGCTTACAAGCAAACAAGGTTAATTTTAGTATTTACACACAGCGTTTAGTGTAACGTTAGCTCGCTTTATATCAAACAGGAAATGATTCAAGCTTATGGTAAAGAATTGAGGTTAAATGAAGTGTGTCTAACCTTATTCTGTGTATTCTGCGAAAGCAGTGGGTTGTGTCATTTTAGAGAAAATAGTATTAACTGGTGTATGTACATCGTTTACTGAAGATACTACAGTTTTAATTACAGTGGCATCGGCAGTATTTTGAAACTTTAATATTGCGATACTACCGATATACCGTGCAACCCTGTTAGATACTACTTGGATATTACCGTTATAATATTTGTATAGCGTCTAAAGACCGTTTCCTGCTCCTTCATCATAGTGTGCTGACTCATGGCCTGCCCCAGTAGTATACAGATCTGAATTTTTAAACAGATATTCTCTCATTTCTCTTTTTAAAAGATCCAGCGGTTACTTCTGCATCTGGTTTTAGTGGCCTTCATGCAGCTTCAGTGTTTGAGCCAAGTCCTCACATGCTGAAAGGTGAGAACAGTTTATTCACACACACACACAGATTATTTATGTACTAATGTGTATGATCACAATCTGAAATGAGTCGTACTTCTTCTTCTTCTTGCTACTTGAGCACATCTTTCTTTCATTCTGCTACTACTTTATATTTTTTCCACGTAACCTATAGTGTATAACAGACTCCATTCAAACGGATCATTTCCTTGAGAGATGTAATGGGTATTATACTACTTCAGATGTTTGTTTGAAAGTTTAGCACTGAAATACGATGAAAGTGTTTGTACATTTGAAGTATATCTGGTTGACCGACAGGTGTGGGTATTTTTAAATTTCAGGGCACTTAATAAAGATGTGAAAAATTCAGCATCATTGAGGCACAGTATTTTTGTCTGAAATTCAGAACACTTTGGTTACTTTGGGTGCCATTATATACAATTTAATCGATGTTGTGTGTGTGTGTGTGTGTGTGTGTGTGTGTGTGTGTGTGTGTGTGTGTGTGTGTGTAGGTCTGGCTGAGACTGAATGGCTGGGCCGAACTCAGACCCTGAAGCGTGGTAGCGTCACATACTTCCTGGATGGTGCTCACACCACGCGCAGCATGCAGGCGTGTGTGAACTGGTTCAGCGAGGTGGCTGCACGACATGAGAAAAACGCCACGTATGTTCCCCTCCCCCCCTCCTCTCTCCTTTTCCCCGTGACCTCCAAGTTTTTTCCTGTCTTCACAAATTGGAAACAATGCGTTTTATTTCATCAGAATCAAAGAAGAAAATGACTTCTGCACTGCATAGGTTCAGGAATATAGAGAACGAATTCCTGATGTGCAGGTGTTGAATTCTCTTCACGTGAACGTGAATGGACAATTTATGCCATGTTGACACGAAATTTGAGCTGTATTGAGTTAATGGAATAACTAGAAGCAATGCTGTCTAGTGTAATAATTGTGGAAATGAGTAATTCTGTCCTTAATGTGCTCATGTAAAAACTTGTGTGTGTGTGTCTGTAGGGGTTCAGTGGTGCGAGTGCTGCTGTTTAATGCTACTGGAGAGCGGGATTGCGGTGCTATGCTCAAGCTGCTCGTGGTAAGACTCCAGCATTGGAAGATGGATTCTTGGATGAATTGGACACTCAATTCTGAGTGTGAAGTACTCAGTGCTCCAAAAGTATTGAAACTGCAAGGCCATTTCTTTTGTTTTGGCTCTACACTGAAGACAGTTGGGTTTCAGATCAAAAGCTAAGAGAGATGTTTAAACACCATTATTTTATTTATTGGGTGTAATAGAATAGGTTAACATGCTTTAATGATCAAAAACCCGTGTTATTTTTGGCAGCTTGGCTAGACACGTGTCCTCAACATGCCAGTTTTGCCTTTTGCAAACAACCATCGTTTGTGTCCGTTGTGCAAAATCCAGCAGTTCTATATAACCGGGTGAATTCTTTACACACAGACTCTTCCATGTTGTCAACCAAGTCAGGTTGCTTTGTTTGTTTCAACCAAACACAGCTAGTACAGTACACGGTGGAACAAAACAGCGTTCCAATTTCCCCAGTATTCAAATGTGAGTGAAATGGTCACACTGTAGAGCCCTGGAGTACCAGTGAAAACCCATTTGTTTTCTGGTACAGTTTGTGTATATACATGGTGGGGCTCCCTAATGAACTGGCCATTGAATTTGTAGAACACGGACACAATTTACAGTCTTGATGATTACTTGTGTTTTCGTTATTTTGCAGCCGTGTCATTTCGATTTTGCAGTTTTCTGTCCTAACATCACGGAGGCCATTGCTGACTGCAACGCAGGTCAGTAGACACTTGTGATATTTACATTTTTCATATTCATTTCGGGTTTATTAGCTGCTTAACTGATTTTTTTTTTCTTTTCTTTACTTATTCAGACCAACAGAACTTCAATGTGTCCGTAGAGCACATGCTCACACGCTGCCTGGACAATCAGCAGAGCTGGCGCATTCTAAATGGTATCGAGGAGGAGGGGCCAGAGTCAGAGCTTCTAATTGGGGGTAGTGTCCATCTGCCTCTGAGGCTGGAAAGAAGTGGTGCCTCGTTAGTTTTCCCCTGCATCTTGAGTGCTCTTCAGTGGATCACACAGGGACGTGACCCACTTGTGTCTGATTCCACTAAACACATCATGCCTGTCAAAGCTAGTGTCAATGCTAAAGCAGTGCCTCTAAGAGAGGCTGCTAATGTGCATGTGCTAATCACCGGCAGCTTGCACTTAGTAGGAGGAGCCCTAAAACACCTGGTACCTGCCCTGTCATCCTAACACAATATTTATTTTGTGTATGTGACTGGGAGGTCCCCAGTATGTTTCTGCACTGTGATATGAAAAAGCTAAATTATGTTCTACAGTGGTGTGCTTGAAAGTTTGTGAACCTTTTTAGAATTTTCTATAGTTCTGCATGAATATGACCTAAAACACAAGATTTTCTCACACGTCCTAACAGTAGATAAATAGGTCCCAATTAAACAAATGAGACCAAAATATTGTACTTGTTCATTTATTTATTGCAGGAAATGATCGAATCTTTTGTTGGAGTTGCAAAAGTATGTGACCATTTCCTTTCATTATCCAGTGTGAGCCTCTTGTGCAGCAATAACTGCAACTACACATCTCCAGTAACTGTTCATCAGTCCTGCAGAGGGCGCTCACTCACACCTGATGGTCATCCCACTGATCGAGTACACCTGACTCTTAATTTCACATTCAAATGAATCTACTAATCCTGGAGGTTTACATACTTTTGCTATTAACAGTTATGAAATATTCAATCAATCGATAAGTGACCAAGTGTAATATTTTTGTTTCGTTGTTTATTTGGGATCTCTTGATCTGTGTTTTGGACTTGTGTAAAAATATGATGTTTCAGGTCATCTGTATTCAGATGTATAGAACTTTTTAAAGAGTTCACAAATTTACAAGCACCACCATATTTAAGATTCAAAAACTCACTGACTATACCTGCTAAAGCAGGAGTCTGAAGCACTTGGCTTTTCACCTGTGATTTCCTTCTGTAGGGAATGCTCACAGAGCCTATTTAAACACCCCTTAACCCTAGTCTTAGTACCCTGGCAGTTGTCTTAAATATCAAAGCTTCTGACGTTTCAGGACTGAGATTAATCTGTCCAGGATACCCACGTACATGGATTTTCATATATAGTCAGGATAACGTTGAAGTTATTATTAGGCCTGCAGCCAAAACTGCAAACATCATGCTATCAAATGTTCAATGTCTGTTGATTATGCGTTTTCATATACTGCCCTGTTCCCAATTTGCTTTTTTTTATGTGCTGCAAATCATAGTATTCAGTTTTCCTAAACTGTTTGGCTTGGGATTTGATGCATGTGATTGATTTCTGGTTAAGAAAACTTATCCAAAGCTAATTTCTTTCGTTGGTGTGTATGCTCTGTATTAAGTTTTGATTCATTTTGAATTCTCTAAGTGGGCTACACCCAGAACTATGTAACACTGTCAATGCACTTTTTTGCTATTTCATGAGTACACACAATGCCCTCCAAAATAAGAATGAGTAAAACTGATTATGACGTAAACAATAAACACGATTCAAATTTCCTATAAAAAAACAATCTGAGGAACTATTAGTATTTGTTTTAGCAAATTCTATTAGAATTACTTTTAAGAATACTTTTACTGTCTCATCAAATTATTTGCCTAAATTCCTAAAACTCATAACTAAGAGAGACATAAGTCTCTCTTCTTCAGGGTGGAGCCAGAATCTGACCACCCTGTTGCTGTGGTGCCCTTTTATACTCCCTGCTTCTGTGAGGGTGCGCAGCCATGTTCTCTTCCTTTGCCATGTGCTGGTTCACACTCAAAACATGCTGAAATGGCGCTGTCCTTTCAGAACTCTGTTGGCATACGTGTGAGGAGTGTGTAGAGTGAGGATTTTAGTGAGTCTGTTCCAGAAGCAGCTTTGCAAGCCCAAGCCATGAACTACCTCCACCATGAATCACAGATGAGCTTATTTGTTTTGGATCATGAGCAGATCTGTTCTTTCTCCACACTTTGGCCTTTCCATCACTTTGATAAAGGTTGATCTTGATGCCAGATCTCGGTATTTCTTTGCCAATTCCAATCTGGGTTTTTGATTCTTACGGCTGAGTGGTTTGCATCTTGTGGTATGGCCTCTATATTTCTGCTCTCGAAGTCTTCGAACAGTGGATTGTGAGACCTTCAGCCCTGTCCTGTGGAGGATGTTGATGTCACTAACTGCTGGTTTTGAGCGTTTATTCACAGCTCTCACAATGTTTCAATTGTTGTTTTCTTTGTTTGACCCAGTTAGTATCTGTTGCTCAGTACACCAGTGGTTTCTTTTTTCAGGACATTCCAAATTGTTGTATTGGAGATGCTCAGTGTTTGTGCAATGCCTCTGATTGATTTCCCCTCTTTTCTCAGCTTCAGAATAGCTTGCTTCTCTATTCAGAGCTGTTTGATGTTCGTGTGTGCTTGTACTTTTTAACACCTGTGGTCTTCACAGGCGAAACTGAAGCCTAAACCTACAAGATATTCAGAGCTGTTTATTGTTTAAACAGTCAGTCTAGCAGGACACACGTGGGTAACAAGACACCTGGCAGTCACATGTTTCAGTATTTCTGCTCACATACAAAAACCACCTACATATAAATATCAGGAAATTGAAATTATAAACTCTTCTCATATTCATCTTGTGATCTCAAACCCAAATGTCTTCAGTCTACAGCAAAACATTTTATTGGCTTTCCAGTAGTTTTAGGAGGGACTGTATATGGAGCAACGGCTCAAATACGGTACTCCAATTTATCTTTGTTCAGTACAGCAGTGTTTAGGTCAGGATTAAGAGTGAATCAACCTCAAATCACCTCATTTTAACAAATGTTCCTGACTGACCATCTTGGATTTGTTTAATACTTTCTGCCACCATTAATGCCATAAATAAATAATGCCACCATTCTCAATAAGTAATGTGTAAAATTTGAGGCTTGCATCTGCTTTAGTTTCTGAGATATAGAGGCTTTCATAAAGGGGTGTGGCCCTGTAAAAACTAGTGCTACTGAAAAGTTAGTGTCCATTGCCTTTGAACTCTTGAATCTCAGGGATTGTTGTCTACTATAAGACATCTTAAAAGTCCACAGTTGTATACTTGCCAATTTATGACCTATGTCCTATTATCTTTGGGGTCAATTTGACCCCATGTTTAACGTCTGTAAATACATGAATGACACAATTTTCTCTTGCTTTTCCTAATTTAATGGGGACACCTTGGTGAGGATAAAATTAACATGCTGTTTTTTCAATGTCCTGTAAACATTTTGTAGCATTTGGACACTGTAAGATTTTGTTTTTTGGGTCACCCCAGGCTCTTATAGCTGTGTAAAACATAAGAAATATCACAATTTTACACACATTTGTTTTGGTTGTTTTATTGAGGTCACTGTAACCTGCTATAATTTTATATATTCAATTTACAGTTGCAATCAAAATCATTCAACCTCCATCAGGTTTCTTGTCAAAAGTTTGACTTTCAGCTATTTGCAGTGAACAAATCAAACACAAACAATTGAAATAGTTCAACACAACAAATGCATCAAGTGGTTACCCCTTATTCAACTGAAAATTCAATTTATGACTTCTCCAGTCTCAAAATTATTAAACCCCCTTAATAGAATCCCTCAAAACAACACAAATGGGCAGAAAAGGCGTCATCTCAAGCACACCTGATGCAACTAATCGAGGGCTTCATTAGATGCACCAGGTATACTCGAGCTGGAACACATGAAATACCTGAACTGGCTAGGGCTAGAAAATATATGAAATACCTGGATGGGGCAGAAAAAGGAAGCTGTCAACGGCTGCAAGCAGATTTCTGAGAAGGCAGGTTGTGATAAACCCTTGAGTGACCGTAAAAGACCTACAGCAAGACTTGGTGTAACGGATACTGTGGTTTCAATAAGCACAGTAAGGCACGTACTGGAAACCTTCTGCATAGAAGGTTTCCATTCCAGAACTCCAAGATGTTCACCGCCACTGACCCAAAAGCAGAAGAAAAGTTGCCAAAAGTCATATCAATAATCCACAGAAGTTTTGGGATTCTGTTCTGTGGAGCGATGAAACAACTTTTCAGCACGATGGATCAGCAGTATGTCTGGAGAAAGAAGAATGAAGAAAGAACACTCTGTCCACAGTCAAGCATGGTGGTGGCTCGGTGATGTTCTGTGGCTGCTTTGTATCCTCTGGCACTGTAAACCTGCAGCATGTGGAAGGTGAGATGGATTCACTGAAGTATCAGAAATTCTTAGGAGAAAATGTCACACCATCTGTGAGGCAGTTGAAACTTTGGCATCATTAGACCTTCCAACAGGACAACAATCCTAAGCATACCTCAAATCCACCAAGGCTTGGTTGCAGAATAAGTCCTGATCATTCTGCAGGGCTATCAAAATTTTGCTTTACCCTCACAAGGGCACATCAAATGGTTTGAAGTGGGTGTGGCCACTTTTACTTAAATGGCCATATCTTTTGAAGGGAATCAGAAAATTTCAACAAACTTGGTAAACATATGTAGGGGCCCTGTCTGAGGGAACTTGGCAAAAATGGAGGAGTCTGGCCACTTGGTAGTGCTATAATACTAAGAAAACCTGAAAATGGCTGTGTAAATGGTGGGAAAGGTTCAAGGTGTATCACAAATCTTCTAAATGTGATGAAAAGCTGACTTCCAAAGTTCACTTTGCTTTATAACTCCTTATGTTGGTGGTGGAAAATACTTGAGTAATTGTACTTTGTTGCAATACTTCAGTATTATTAAGGGGTATTTGTACTTTGAGTGCTATAGGAATTGAATACTTGTGCCCAATTACATTTCCTAGAAGAAGAACATTTTACTCCTTGTATTTTATATTATTCATTACAAACCTCAGCGCTCTCTTTTTCTCTTATCCAGACAATGACTGGATGCTGCAGATCAATTGAATCAGATCCTGAGCATTTTTTTTGTTCACATTTCAGTTAAAGTATTCAGTCAAATTCTTCAATCTAGACAAAGCTTTCAAAAATCAGCAGATGATGAATGTTTCCTGTGACCTACTTCATTTCATCATGTTGAGACATTTCAAACTTTTTACATTTTAAAGCTTGAGTACATTTATTTGACCTCTTTCACTCGAATAGTTTTGGTGGGATACTTCCACTTTTAATCGAGGAAGATTTCGACACCTTATCTATACTTTCACTTGAGTACAATTTCTCAGCACATTTCCCACCCCTGAATGTTCTAAATGAATTGGCAAAAAGCAAGCGGTCACCAGAGTAACCACACAAGTAAGCAAGATTGATCTTCTGCTAGCAATAATAATTCTGTGTCAGTGATAAAGAGTGGGGGCCATAGTAATACTAATGGTATCAATTAACATTTATTATTTTTTTTAAATAATACAATAAATATACTACAATTGAACATCATCTTTGGCAGAGTTACAACATCCTGGCTCTGTCACCATTTCACAATTAAGGGCATGCCTTTTGTTCATCTGAGCATTTGAAATGTATATCATAGCAATAAAGATGCGATTGGAATCAAATCAATTTCAGCTTGGAATAACATTAAGAGAATGAAAAACTTTCATCATTTTCATGCATACAGAAAGGCTTTAATGCTTCAAAAGACATACAAGGGTGCGTGGCCACAGTAAATTTGAATTTATTGACACAAAAAAACAATATATCTTCTATCCTCTCTTACACAGGTTTAACAAGACCTTAAAACAGACAGCACAAAAAAAGACAAATATTACAAAAAAAACAACAGACAACACAGAATTATTTTATTGGCAGCATCATGGCTTTTTTTTTTCTTTGTGTGGAAATTTACAAAACTGGTTATTTTCTTAAACATTATGAATTTTTGTGTTGAATGAATGAATCATTTTTTAAAAAGCAGTTCAAGTCATATTTCAAATTAATAGAATGCAAAGCAGAGTCGCTGGCATAGTGGTGTAAGATGAGTGCATTAGGGACTAGTGGCAAAGAAATGCAGAATAAACTGGGAAAAAAGACAAGAAAGTTCATTTTCTTTTTAATCCAAGGCTCTCAGGAATTATAATAAATGGGAAATCGATCAACCCCATAGGTGCACAGTCTTAAATAAAGTCAATTTCTGGTCATTAAGTGTATTTCATGAAGCCTAAAGCCATGAGAATATCTTTGGCCTGAGAATAGGAGGACAGTAGGTTAGTTGGTCCTCTGTATTTGGCTCTGGTAACAGAGGTCAAGTTCTTCCCTGTACAAAAAAAAAATAATAATAATAATAATAATAATAATAATAATAATAATAATAAAAACTCTCCACTTTATGGACATCTAACTGCTTGAGGTGAACTGCTCATTGCACTCATGTCCACAGTAAAGCTCTAGGTCCACAATCACTGTAAAACAATGACTACCTTTTAAAAATTCTCTCTTTTTTAATCTACTACAGTTTAAATTCATGGGAATAAATGTGCTATGGAGTACTATGCGAAAGTACATAAATAATCTCCAGACAAAGCACCACTTTACAGTTTGCACGTTCAACAACAGTGTGTGGGGTGATGGCAAAGAGATAAATCTGTTAGTTACTAGGTCAAAATTTTTTGCTTTATGAATGAATATGATGGATGATCATGCATAAAAATATTTACCCACACAAGACACAGGGCCCGCTACCCAGAAAAAATGTGATGAAAGAAATGGAAGAGGTTTCAACATCATTGGTGAATAATTTTAAACAAATAAACAAAACAATGGAAAATATATATGTATATAGCACCACAGGCAGAAGGAAATAGCACCTAGTTTACTGATATAGTGTTTCCTCAATGAAACGGTCGTTCATTGCGTGTGCTTTCTGATAGACTCGAGCACAAGGTTTGATAGAAAAAGGATAGAATCGTTCAGACACCCTGTGATTTTAACAATCCACAAGAGCAAAATCAGGTTGACATGAACTTGATATTATTGCTGGTTCTGACTTTTATTTTCATTCACTGATGTGAAATGACCAAAAAAAAAAAAGGTGGGGTTATACCGCAAACAGGACGTAATGATTTCTTCTTGGGGTTTCTGACATTTTATTGAATTTTTCTCTGCTATCTAATTTTCTCTAACATGACTCTTATTGTTGAAATGCGAAACTTTATTTGCACTAATCATTAGCATCGCTGTGGTCCTTCTCGCTCAATGGTTCACATGCATGTTTTGAAGCACAAAAAAAAAAGAAACGAAAAAAACAGAGAAATATACAGAAAGTACTTACAAACATACAAAAAATATTTATATATATATATATTTATATATAAGCACCATTCCAGGGAATGGGAAAACAAATATGCACAAAATAAAGTTCATAGAAGTACTGGGGGGGGGGAATGAAACACGGAATAAATGCAAGCAGAAACCAGACAGAGCTAAAACCAGGTGGAGTGTGTGAGGATGTTTCCACCTGCAGGAAGGGCATCAAAGATGGAGGATTACTGCTGCTATATCCTACACCTTTACAGCATGGGTGGTAAGATGTGGTCAGAACGTGGCAATTAAAGCATAGGGTTAGCTAGCTAGCATTCAGCTAATCCAGTTTCAAAACTTGCATGTGACAGAGACAGGTACACTGAGGTCAAAAAAAGTTTCTTTTTTTTTTCTTTTTCTTTTTTTTTGTTGTTGAAATCCATTCTTTATTTTCTTAAATTTCTTTTATCCTTTCTATGCTAAGTTGTTTTATTTTGGAAACACAAATCTTTAGAAAATATGTTGTCCTATTCCTTTCTTTGATTTCTGAGAAAATGAATGTGGTTGGGTTGTTTGTTTTGTTTTTTTTCCTGGTGCGCTCAGTAAACAGTCTTAACCAATAAAACAGGCCGGGCCAACCTCAAAGCCAAACTTCTGCGTTGCTCCACCGAAGTCGTTGAACATGATGTCAACATATGGTATCTGCTCCACTTTTGGTGTGTTGATCTCTAGAATAGTCTTTTCATAGCCCTTTTTCAACTGCATAAAGGGTGAGGAGAGAGGAAGGAACAAAGAGGAGAGCATTTTAGTTGAAAAGTACTATAATGGCAAGACCAGAGCTTTGATTTTTGAATACACTGAAGAGATTCGGGTTTGAGATCAAAAGATCGATACAAGACAATATATCAGAATTTCAGCTTTAATTTCCTGATATTTACAGACTCATTAACATCACTAAGCCGTTGCATTTGGGTCATTGTGTTGCTGCAGACCAAGCCATGACACTACCTCCACCATGCTAGACCAATGAACTCATATGTTTTGGATCATGAGCAGAACTTTTCTTTCTCCACACTTTAGCCTTTCCATCACTTTGGTTCCATCTTGGGTCCAGGTATTTTGTGTCTCAGGTATTGCGAACCTGAATCCAATTCTTACTGTTGATGAGTGGTTTGTATCCTGTGGTATGCCCTCTATATTTCTGTTCACAAAAATCTTCTTTGAACTGTGGATTGAGATACTATCAGCCTTGCCCTGTGGAGGTTTCTGGTGATCTTACTGACTGTTGATTTGGGGGTTTTCTTCACAGCTCTCACAAAGTTTGTCATCAACTGTTGTTGCTTTCCTTGGATGATCTGTTCAGTGTCTGGTTGTTAGTACACGAGGTTTCTTTCTCTTTATTGGCTATGCCTAATGCTTATCCAATGGCTCTGTTTGATTTTCAATCTTTTCTCACTTTTCAGAATGGCTTGCCTTTCTCCCACATACAGCTCTCTGGTCTTTAAGTTGGTTTATCCTTTGTTACAACAAATGCAGTCTTCACAGGTGAAACCAAGGCCTCATAACCAAGAGTAGACATTCAGAGATTTGTGTCATTTAAACAAAATTCTAACAGGGCATATCTGAGCAACAAGAAACACCTGCCAGTCACATGTTCCAATATTTTTGATCACTCAAAACGAATGGGTTCAAACGAAAGATGCCATATTCTAATTTGTTTAACACATCTAGTTTTAATATCAGGAAATGAACGCTAAAATCTGTTGTCTGTCATCTTTTGATCTCAAACCCAAATGTCTTCAAAAACAAGAATTGGCCTTGCCATTTCAACACTTTTGAAAAGTACAAAAAATACCTTCCATCACTATTTAAGGATTAGGTGTATAATTTTTGCTCACCGCACATCCATCGATGATGGCACTAATATATGGATTGTTGTCATGGGACATCTCTTCATCATTGGAGCCCAGGAAGCGGATGGCCTTGTCATGTGTGTTTAGCTCCTCATCATGCCAGGCCACGGACTGGTAGCAGTTATATGTGAGGTTCTGCCGGGCCGAGGCACTTAGCAAGCGCAGAAACGTCATTTGGACTACACCAATTGGATTGTCCTCAGCATCCATGTAAGAGAGCTGTAAGTGCAGAAACAGGGGGTCCAGTAGCAGTTCAGGATACAGTGCCCTCTAGAGGTTCATTGAAAATTATACATCACACCTTTTTAGTTAGTTGGAGGAAATATTTGAAATACTTCCAAAAGCAATGTGAACTGAAAATTTATTGAGACTAATGCGGCAATCTTAACCTGTTCTGTAGTGAATCCATTTCCCCTAAATTGTGTAAATTTCGGAAGGAGGTTAAATTATTATTCATGTCCAATAAACATTATTGCACCACAATTTTTTTTTTTACATATTATATTAAACAACAAAAAAAATGAAACATTAGCCAGTATACAATCATCTGAGAAGTTCAGAATTTCAGTGGAGGACTTCTGAAGCATGTTAAAATTGTGTTTCTAAGGCATTCGCATCAATTTAGGTATCACACTGATGAAACAATGTATAGTAGGCTGTTAAAGGTGGTCTGTGAGGGTGGGGGTGAGTTCTGTTCTCTAATCTGCAGTGAGATACATTAATCCTTCAAGATAAAGTACAGTAATGTTAAATAAGATGTGACGTAATACTTGCATTTTAAGAAATATACAAATGTTTGTTTTCTCCATACCAACCCATGTGAGTTAGAACACACCATTTCCTCCTTTTACATCTTATACACATGACCTTGACTGTGACAGCAAAGCACAAGAAATGAACATGCGACGCATGCATCCATACACACTCACACACACTGTACTTACATGTTTTCCTCATCATACACTCATATGCACTGACCTCACACATGCAAGATGATATGAACTCGCATACTAACACACAAACACACAGACTGGACTCTGGCATTTATGTACAGTTCAACTACGTTTTCGTTTGTGGTCAAATAGAATTGACTAAAGAATCTAAAGGTCACTACACTATCCAGTCAGTGTACGGGTGTGTCGGTATATTGTCCATTGATTTTTTTGCTTTGCGTGAACTACCAGCACAAGGAAAGATTACCTTATGTTCAGAGCCACGTACTGTATCATCAGTGGCTCAACCCAGAAGCTATGCGAGAAAGAAGTGACCGTGAGTCTCAAAGCCAGCAAAGTGGCTCTATTTCCACTAGACTTGCCAGAGAGAATGGGAAATAGCCATTAAGTCAACATGCAAGGATCCAGAACACCCTTCAAAAGAGTGTAATGTGCAAGTGTTTCTCCAATTTACAGGCACTGAGGATGAAGACAGGGGCCTTCAGCCAAAATCAACCAGCAACTACTGATCAATTGAGGGGAAGTTCACCAATTCCCCAAGATACTATGAGAGTGTTGTTTTTAAATTAAGTCACAGCTTTGCGACACTTCTGCCCTCATCTCTCAGATCGGCCATAAGCCTGGGGACTCACTCTGTTGCTGTTATAGTACAGATAACCTCGTGCAATGCCATGCTCAAACATGACCAGATCCCAAGCACTCCGGTTGCAGAGCTAGAACCATGCAGTACCACAGGCTTCCAAGAGATGGAACCTCAGAACCATGGCACCTTGGACCCTAGGAACTTAGGCTCTTCAGAACCTTGGCTTCTCAGAATATAAGAACTTTGGGACCACAACTGTGGGAACCTCAGAAGGTTAGAAGTGAGAAACCTCAGACCGTCAGAACCTCAGGACCTCGGAAAAGGAACCTCAGAACCAAAGTCCACTCTCTTGGATCCCATCTTGGGCCTTTCTACTTACCATGGACCCCCGTTTGTAGCGACTATACCAAGTGCCTGGACTGTCTTTGGGCCAGCGAGCCATTTTGCTCTGTAAAATAACAAGAGTGGTTCAGGAGGTGGAAGGTGGATGTAGGGTCATGGAGGTGCTCTTACCAGTTTACCACGTTTGAATTCACTGTACCAGGAGCCTGGAGTCTCCTTCACCCAGGAGGTTAGCCTAGTCTGAGACACCAGAGCAAGAGAAAGAAAGGGAGTTTAAAAAATGGGGAACATGACCAAGAGAAACAGGGAAAAGAGAAGAAGAAGAAAGAAAGAAAAAAGAAAGAAGAACGCAAGCCTGAACAAGAAGAGCAACAGGAAGACAATATATAGAGAGGGATGATTAAAGAGGTTTGGAAAGGTTTGGAAAATTGCAACATGAACAAAAAAACCCATAATACCAATTACAGTTAAATGACCAATTATATAGATTTACATACCCTTTACAGAATCTGAAAAATGTTAAGAATTTTTTTTTTTAAATAAGAGGGATCATTAAAATTGCATTTTGTTGTTTGATTTAGTACTACCCTGAATAAACTATTGCACACAACAGATATTTACATATACAGTGCACTCCACTAATATTGGCACCCTTGGTAAACATGAGCAAAGAAGCCTGTGAAAATTTGTCTTTACTGTTTGCTCTTTGTATCTTTTGTTAGATAAATAAATAAATCACAAAACTACTCCAAAGAATATTTTGGGGGATGTAAACTTTTGAACAGGATAATTGGTGTACTGTTATTATTTTGTTTATCTTTTTCATTTAGTACTGCCCTTCAGAAGCTACATACGATATTTACGTTACCTAGAAGACTACCAATTTACACTGAACATTCTGTTCAAAAGTTTACACCCCCCATGGACAAGGGACTTGTGAACAACTATCACAAACATAAAAACAGTCTTTGATGATCCAGGTAACAACACACAGTATTAAGTAGCAAGGGTATGTAAACTTTTGAACAGGTTCATTCGTGTAAAGTCAGTTCTTTTTGTGTCTTTTGAACTATATGTAAACATCTGTTATGTGAAATAACGTATTCAAGGCAGCACTAAAAAAAAAAACATGATGCAATTTTAATGATCCCGCTTATTATTATTTTACAATTATTAACATTTTGCAGATTGTGCAAGGGGAATGTAAATTTATGAGCACAACTGTATGCTCATTAATTAGGTCTTTTTAAATCAGAACATACATCCTTTTTCTTCTCTTGTATCTCCTAAGACATCAGAACCAAGCAGTCGAGAACACTAATTATCTGGTAGAGACGTGTTGTGAACTAGGAAAGGGTCAAATGTGGGCCATCTGGCGCCCCTGAGGACTAGGTTGGAAAACAGTGCTTCATGTTATAGAACATTAATCTGCATTATTAAATAGTATGATAAACTCTGCCACATGGCTGTTATTTATTACGTACGCAGAGGTTTGATCCTAGGGCTAGATATTGCCAACGATAATTTATGATTCTGTAATTGTCCAGAACATCACTACTCATATATCTCAGCAGGATCATGATGGTCAGTGGTCAGAAAAGAGTTCCAATGTGTTTATCATGATTTTGATGCCACCATTTTCAACAAGGCCGATAAAGCAAACCATTAATGACTCATTCTGATGTTTTTCCTCTGCATGTTTAAAATCAGAATTTAATATTAGGGAGAACATTGCATCTCTAAGCTTAGAACATTAATATCTTTGATTACATAAGCAGATGTGTCTTATGGACTGAACAGATGTGTTTAAGGATTTGTATTGTTTCCAGAATGTTTGTTCCTCGTGTAGCACATCTTATAAACAGCATTAGTCATATTTATTTAGGAGCTCGCATTTTAATAAAGGCATAGTGCATTCATATATATGAATTGAATGCCGTGGCGTTTCAAAATTCCAGCTACTATGCTGTGTCATAGGGGAATCTCTTACCACCGATGGATGTAATAGAGGGGGCTGACAAATTGGGCTGCAGTCAGTAAGGGTATAGTTATAAGCTATGTTGTGAGCACAGGTTTTATCCATGACCGTCCAGGCATTGTTCATGTGAATAATCACCCCTTCACTCTTTTTATCTGGGAAGATGCAGCTCTCTCCTCCAGCCGTGAAGTTGCAGTAAACCTTGAAAGAATCTCGTGAGCAGCCCTGGTTTGGATCGATCCAGTACTCCCCTTTAAAAAAGAAACGAAAAGCAAAACAAAACAAAACAAAGGTTGATAACTTGTACATTCTTGTGATTTTGACATTGTTGTTTATGTTTATTATGGGTATGCAAATATTCTGGCTAGGTGAAACAATATAGTTTTACAATGAGGAGAGTGTTACAGCCATATTCATTAATCTAAAAATCATTATTTCACCTTTAGTACATTTTGTCTACACTTTATGGACCATTGCCTACAGGTCCATCAGTGATCCTTTTATAATATTTAGCTGTTTGTTTTAAATTCAAAGCATTCACATTTGGGTTTGCAACAATTCAAAATTCACATAAATTGGGATAGTAAAAAGTCATGGAAAACCTGTGTGTGTGTGTGTGTGTGTGTGCCTGTGCGTGCACCCACCATCAGGGAATTCAGGGTGGCAGAGTTGCAGGTCTTTGCAGGTGCGTGCTGGGTTGTTCTTGGTGCCCAGTGGGTGTTTCATCTGTTCGATCTCCTGCTTGAGGGAGTTGAGCGAGCCAAAAATCTCCTCCATACCATCCTCATAATCCTTATAGTTGGCATCGGGCGCGTCATCCGCTATTTGGCTAGCATCTACGTTCCGCCGTGCTCTCTTTGGGCTTGAATGCATGGGCAGCGGGTGGATGACATCACCTGGTGGACCCTTAAGGTGTGCATTGGGAGGCATTGGTATTGCAAACTTTTCACAATTGCAAAATAATACAAACTGCTTCCACGAAACATTGTGAATGGCATAAGCTTGACTGATAACTTTATTGGTATGAAATGAAGCAAAAAATTGATTCTAAAAATAAGAGAAATGCATGTATTTTACAGAATACTTGAATACATGTCAATTTAATATCTAAAAAGCTCAACTTTCTTGGAGAAAGTAGTACTGACCGGTGGACCTGGAGGTCCTGGTACTCCTGTTTCTCCCTTTGGTCCTGTTTGACCCTAAAAGAAAGAAAGAGAGAGAGAGAGATTAAAAACACATACCAAAAACCAAGAATTTTTATATGATTTATGGTTGAGAGAGAAACTTACTGATGATCCTTTAGCTCCTTTAGGACCAGGGGGGCCCTGCATAAGAAACACACACATACAAACAAACATTCATATATGTACACATCAAAAAACTATAGGTTTCAATTGAATGATCCTGAATGATTTTTGAAAACATACAGGCAATCCAGGAGGTCCAATCGGTCCCAGAGGTCCAGCAGGGCCAGCAATACCCTGTACAGAGAGAGAGAGAGAGAGAGAGAGAGAGAGAGAGAGAGAGAGAGAGAGAGAGAGAGAGAGAGAGAAATAAATAAACAAACAAAAAGAGTTAGAGAGCATTATTCAATAAAATCACTGTGTGGGAATAAACGTGCATAATTTCTCTGTATGCGTGTCTCACATTTCCATATACACTACATGGTCAAATGTTTATGGACACCTGACCATCACACCCATATGTGCTATTTGAACATCATTTACATTTACAACATTTACTCCCGTAGATGTTTGTGTGCATGTGTGGCTGAACAGTGTATTTGTTAACAAGTTCAGCTATATTTGTGTACGTAGTTTATGTGTGTGCATCGTACAGTGTCTCCTTTGGGTCCGGCTGTTCCCTGTGGTCCTGGCAGTCCTCTGTCTCCTTTCTCTCCCTGCTCTCCAGGAGGCCCAATCAAACCAATCAGACCTGGATGACCCTGAAACACACGCAATCACACAATAAACAACTCGCGAAAGCGAACCTATATACACTTCCTGTATATGTATGCATGTATGCTTTTCTATCATCTAATAGAAAAATTAATATTAGTTATTAAATGGTAAATGGCGCACTAATATAGCACTTTTAGCCAAAGCGTTTTACATTGCGTCTCATTCACACATTTACACTCACACACCAACGATAGCAGAGCTGCCATGCAAGGCGCTAACTTGCCATCAGGAACAACTTGGGGTTCAGTGTCTTGCCCAAGGACACTTC
>JAOUWY010000035.1:521043-535763 GCA_025728095.1 Prietella phreatophila
ACACACACAAAAACACACACACACACACACACACACACACACACACACACACACACACACACACACACACACACACATGCACAAAAATTATCTACTCAGCTCTGTTTTCACAACTGATGTACCAAGTCTTTATTCTGATTGCTGTTTATTGTTTACCTCATATGTGATTTTGTCTTGGTCTCTGATATCCTGATTGTGCATCTCATGCCTGTTTCTTGACTTCGACCACGTCTAGAGTTTTGGATTTCCAGTTTAAGTAAAAATCTTCACCGTAACTGTCACAGTCACAAATAATTACTTTTAGAGTATCTTCAGAATTAAAGAGTCACCATTAATGATTGTTACATTTTAAGAACAAGACAACACAATCTATAAATTTCAGATCTCATACTGCAATTATAAATATTTATAAAAACATACCAGCAGCTGGTTGCACCACCTGAGCTTCTTGTTATGGTTTTATTATGTGCCATGCTCTGTGCAATGCAATTACTTAGAGCGAGGTCTGTCTCTCGATTTACATTTTAATCACAGTTAAATGAACAAAATCCAAATAGATTATAAACAAACAGTGGCTTAAATTATCCTTCCCTTGTATTTGTGTTTTTGTTCCTCTTCCTGGGCTATTGTGCAACATAATTAGCAAATTTCAAAAAACAGACCAGTCTTATAGTCCCTCCCATATTTCCCATACAGTGCCAACACTGTATTTCATGTCCAGTGATCATAGACCACAAATATGCACATTACAAAAACCTTTATTCTAACCCCCATCTCCGAGGCACCCCTCGTAGTAATCAATAAATTACCATCACAACAATTACACTAAGCTTACTTAGTGTACAAAGCTTACAATTGACCAGTTACAGTGAAGTTCCAGCAACAGTGTGAAGTATATTATCGTATTTTTTTTTTTTAAGTAGTGAATAGCCTAACTGACACTGCTGCTCACTGCATTAAAATGATAGCTGTGGTCCTCTCTATCTAGTTTTAAAGTGGATATAGTGGTTAAGGTTCTGGTTTACTGAGTGGAAGGTCATGGGTTCAAGCCCCAGCACTGCCATGCTGCCACTGTTGGGCCCTTGAGCAAGGCTCTTAACCCTCTCTGCTCCAGGGGCACTGTATCATGGCTGACCCTGTGCTCTGACCCCAACCTACTAACATGCTGGGGTATGCGAAGAAAAGAATTTCACTGTGCTGTAATGTATACATGATCAATAAAGACTTATATAAAAGCAAAACAAAAGAATAGCAACAGTTTGGCCAGATAAGAAGTGTTACGATGCATAGACGGAGACAAGCGCGGGTGTGCGGAGAGATGGTGTGGGAACGTAAACAAAGTGAGACTCGAATCAGAACTAAACAGGTAAGCACTGTATCTCAGGCGTAGGCTAAAGCGTAGAGAAAATCAAGCGTGAAGTCGAGAACCAGGGAAAAACACTTATAAGAAAAAGGCTTATTAAACCAACAGAGATGAGGCTGCTTTGCGTATACTTCTCAAAAGGCTAATGCTAGGGAGGCCTTATATAACCTACAGGTGATATCAATTAGAACGCCGGCAAACTAGAGCACGGGTATGACTGGCAAGTGTAGTCCTCCTCCATCATGTCACTGGGCGGGAGTACACGTAGTGAACTGCCGTGCTGATTTCACCGTGTCGTAACAAGAAGTTTAAAACTGTCAAAGAAAAACAAAGACTAATTGAAACTTCCCTTCCGAATCCAAATTCTGAAAAGTTATTTAGTTTCATTAAAACACATATATTTGATATGTTGTCTGATATACTTCAGGTGTTCCACATATTAGCTTATTGACAAGATTAATAGTCTTATAGGGCAAGCTTAAATGTTTTTTAGGAGTAGTAAATGGGGGGAAATGTTTATTCTAGAAGATTAGTTTTGTAATAGGAAATAAATACTGTCTAAGAATTAGTCATGTAATAAAATTAACAACAGAGAATCTGGAAAGTTTTGATGCAGTCAAAAGGATATTACTGCTGCACTGAATCAATTATGAAACTTCCTCCCAACAATTTCCATTAATTAATGCCAATAATGATGGAGTGAGTTCTCATTTTCTTGCTTTCTTTCATTCTTTTTGAGCTCACAGAACCCACACAATTCTCGTCTTGAAACTTGCAAGGATTTTTTTTAATGAAGTAGCAAAAATATAACTCCATTTTCAAATAATGGAATCTATTATAGCCAACAATGAGTGTAAGACACACCTGTTATTTGTTAAAGACTTGTGGGGTTTCTTCTTGGAAGACTTATAATGAGTCATCTAACATTAACATTTCTGTCCAAGCTTCCTCAGCACTGACTTATCTCTGCAGAGCCCAAATAGTCAACTTCTTGATTTATTCAGTTCACCTTGCTCACATCTCTGAATATCACTTCAGTCTTTTAGGCAGTGTACTAATATCAGTATTCATTTACATGACAGTGTCAAGTGGACTTAAAATGTGTGACTTTCTCATTGGCAAATGTCTTACATAATAAATATGTTACTGTTCTAATAAGGCTACGCTTGAATGTTTAGGATCCATGTTGAAAAGTTTAATGATAAATAAATCAGCAAACAAATTGCAGAATTTGCAGGTCTAAATGCAGACTGAAAAACATACAGTAATGTAAAGAAAAATGTGCATGAAATAAGACAACATTTTGGGCAATCAAAAATCTAGTCAAGATAAAAATCAAGGGTGAGAACCCTGAACCACAAACACAGGAATCTTAAAATTCCTAAAATATAACTTTGCAATGAGAGAATGAGGTACAAATGAGACTGATTTGAAGAAGTTAAATTAGACAATTAGATTATCTGGTGTGACAACCCAGAAAAATCCTGCTGTGCACTGATGCTGTACCTTTGACCCATTGGATTTGGGATCTGGATGCTTTCAATGGCTATCGTAAATAAAGGCTGGATGTTACCTTTACCAATAAATGGTGGATGTTACCCATTACAATTCCTCCCGACTGTACCCTACTCAATCTACCAGACAGAATATACAGATGTGTTATATGACAAATTATTGAGGAAATCTGTTATGCTCTGGGTCCACTTGTCACCATAGATAGGAAGGATCACTAAAAATATTTAGAAAGTTATCTATATCTAATGACGAAACATTGCAATCTTGATGGAAGTGGTGATGATGAGTATGAAAATTATGTCGAGCTTATGCTATGAGCTTTTTATGCTTCCAGATCACAAACCAACTGAACACCTATAGAGATTTATGGCTGAGGTATTAAACAGGACTCTCTGCTCAATAATAAAGAAAATACCAATTCTTTTGATAGAATAGTGTTCAGCCCTGCAGTACAGTTTAACAGACTTAAAATGTATGCCAAGTTCAATTGAGGATGTTCTGGTGGCTTGCTTTCTTGCATCCAGTCATCAATCACACTTCTGCATTGGTCTCAGCATCTATGATGAGTGAATTTGGGGCATACTGAGAATAACTGATATCTTCAGCAAGTCTTGCTGTCTAGATGCTAAAATTTGTCAATGATGAGTACTACTGTAGTGCACAATTTTATATGAAGATGATGTTGGTTAAAGTGCTCTAAAACCTCAAGGGTCCAATAGTGGCAGCTTGGCAGGGCTGGGATTTGAACCAACGAGCTGATCAGTAACCCAGAGCATTTACCATAAACCATTACTGCCCAAACCAAGAGCAATGTGTGACCATGGAGGGTGTGTTACTGGTACATGTTTAAGGGGTTTTACTTATAAACTGACTCATACAGTATGTGCATAGACTGAGAGCCTATTAAGTAGCTGAGGAAAGATATAGTGGTTTTCTGAAATTCATACATTTCCATAGTTTTAACATATTTCTCTAGTATGTGGGCAAATACCTTGTGCCCATGTTCATTAAAATAAGGAGAATTAATTAGAATCTCATCAAAGTAAACAGTCTTCCATTTGTATACTGTGTATTTAAGGACTTTGGTCATAAATACTTGGATGACTGGTAAAAGGTGTATTGACCAGTCCATATGAAATAATCTTATATTTATACTAAACATTGGGGTTTTTGAATGCAGTCTTCTATTTTCCTTTGCCAAATTAAAATGTTGGTGCTCCATAAGTCAGCAGGTAAGCTTGATTATGCGCATGTCCTGCATAAGAAGTCAGTTCTGCAGTACAAAAAATTATGTGGAGCTAATCTGGTTTTTCTATGAGTGTTGTATGAGATGGCCTGTCTCAAGCAGAATGTGGGTGGGTAACTGTTGAATGTATTACCTCAGAGCATATCAAGGAAATAAATAAAGCCATCTGTCCATTTTCTGTACCACTTATCCTATACAGAGTCATGGGGGAGCCTGGATCCTATCCCAGGGAACTCATGGCACAAGGATAGGAACAACCCAAAGAAAACTGCAGACAATTTAGAGATGACAATGCATGTTTCTTGGATTGGGGTATATTGAATCTTGAACCAACTAGGGAGCTCTTAAAGTTCTATGTTCTGTGCAGAACCTCATTAGGAATTTAAGAATACTTAACCGTCTAAATAACCCCTTAAGAAACCCCCCCACAACCTAAGAGATAAAACAACTTTTTTTAATCGAAGAGCTCTTTATTTTCTTCAGCATTCTTCTGGGGTTCTTTCGATATTTAAAGGCTCTAGTAACATTTGCATCTTTTAAAACCTCTTTTGTTTTGTTGCACAAGTAATTTAATCATCAGAACCTACTGGAATGATTTTCTATCTGATGTTATGTGTAACAGGTCCACTGTTTATCTTATAGGGTTAAAAAAAATGACAGAATCTCACAGTCTCTCTCTCTCACACACACACACACACACACACACACACACACACACACGCACACGGACACACACACACGAACACACACACACACAAACACACACACACATACAAACACACGCACACACAAACACACACACACACACACGCGCACACACACACATACAAACACACATACAAACACAAGCACACACAAACACACACGCACACACACACACACATATACAAACACACGCACACACGCACACACACACACACACACAAACACAGACACACGCCAACTGTAATCACTCTTCCACAGTGTCAGGTAGTGCAAAGCCAAATGTGTGCAGTACATTCCCACAACTATGAGTTAAATATGATGCCAAATGATGTGCAAACACACACACACACACACACACACTCCACATCTGCACTTTACGAGTACATGCACATGCTAAGATTATTTTGCAGACCAGAAGCACCAAAGACAATGTGTGTGTGTGTGTGTGTGTGTGTGTGTGTGTGTGTGTGTGTGTGTAGTTTCTCACCTCAAACACTTCTTCATCCAGAATTCGTGTACCAAACACCACAATGCCTTTAGTGTCAATGACGGGGTTCAGGCTTCGTGCCAACTTGCGAGTCGTCTGCTTCTTACAGTCCACAATCAGTGTAACACTCTGCTTATGGACGCTGATCGCCACACGGTGCCACCTACACACACACACAAACACACACACACACCGACACTTAAACAAATGGCTATGTTCAGTATTGTGTTTCCACAATACCATAAACATATCTTATATCCTACATCAGCTGCAGTATCATGACTCCACGCAATATTGTGTTCATGCATAATTCAAATCTACACAATGAACCAAATTTGCAAACGTACACAGATATAAATGAAAACAGACAAACCAGATTTTCCTATCAATACTTTATTAATGAAAATGAATAACTGGCTATTGGGGAAAATTCAAGAACATTCATACAACTAATTCAATGTACCACATATTTCATCTACTGTTCCCTAGAGCACCGAAATCATGTACAATCAAACATGGCTAATATTACAGGGTTTGTTCAAATGCATCATAATGAAATTCCAGGACTTTTCAAGCACTATTGTTGTTTTCAAGGACTATACAATCGATTGTTGTGTTGTCAGGCCACGGGACGAGTATGAAATAGTGACTGAAATGTACTCATTAAGACTACATGTTAACCAAGCTGCTGCTAAAATCCTGATTTTATAACCACAATGTCCTCTGCCAAAACACACACGTTAAAGACAACAGCTGCGCTGTGATTTCGGTTATTTTTACATGTAAAATGATCACTCAGACAGAAAGTTAGAAGTGAATGAATGTGCTGCTCCTCTCTGCCACTCACTGATCAGAGCAGCCGCAGAGAGAGGTGTACCTTCAGCGAGAAAGCTCGCGGGGCAGTACTGCCCACTTGCTTCTACAGAAAGTAGCTAAATTTGCCCAAAATGTTGCTAGATTTGTTGCTAGGTGTTTTTGAGGAAAAGTTGCTAAAGGAGTCTGAGAGTGTCTCTGTTAAAATGAGTGAGTGAATAGCAGGAGGACAGGGAGGGGTGCAGCGGGGTGTTATATTTTAAGCGAAAGGCTTGTATTTGTGTTCTATTGAAAATAAACACTTTAAAGGTTGATTCAAATTGTTCAATTTCATATTTGCTGACTTTTTATAATTCAAGCACTTTTTAAGCGCCACTAGATATAAAATGGCTTAATAAATCGTTATTTTCATGGTTTTCCAGTGGTAAAATTTCAAAATGCCAAAGTTAAGCACTTCAAGCACCTTGTTTGAACCCTGAGTTTAGTATTTAGACACAGCAGTTAGCATAACGTTAGCTCACTTACTAGCAAACATGGCTAATATTATTGTTTATATACAGCAGATAGCGCAACGTTAACTCGCTTGGTAGCAAACAGGAAATCTTTAAAGATTAAGGTAAAGAAATTAGGGTAAATGAACAGTCACTAACCTTCGAGTATTCTGCAAAAGCAGTAAGATGTGTCGTTTTAGTGAAAATAGTATTAACTGCTGCACATATATCATTACTTACGGCACTACCATATTAACGATACTTCCGTAAAGAATACAGTGGCATTGGCAGTATTTTGAAGCTTTAGTATCGCGATATTACCGTTTCACATTAAAGGTGGGAAAAGATCTGAAATGATTTATTTTAGTTTAATTCTTTTGCTTCACAAAAACCAGCTATTTTAACAGGGGTGTGTAGACTTTTTATATCTACTGTACATACATATAGCTTTACAGGTAGATATTTGCATCTGATGTATCCAAAAACTTTCCTAACTTTCCCTGCATAAATATTGACATAACTTTTGGACTTAAGCATAGTTTTATAAATTTGAATTAGATGAAAATTTAATCGTAAGTGTTTTCCTAGGAGGTCAAACATGTGCCTGTGGAAGTGTGCATGCCTATGGATTTGCAACTGTACCTGTCGAAATATGTGTTTGTCTTATATATACACACAGTATGTATACGTGTAACAGACCTACATGAGTATGTGTGGTGTGTGTGCATGCATGTGTCGTACTTTCCGTCAGCCAGGTTTACTCCTCTGAAGAGAGGGTAGTCCTCAGGGCCTGGCTTTCCCAGGTGGTCCTCATAGAGGAAGACAGGTGAGCGGCCTACCTCAATTCCCAGCTGCTGCATGCCCTGTTCATTATAGATGGACAGTAGGAATGCCTGGCTACCCTTATTTGGCCGCAAAGTCGCCACAATGGAGAAGTCTTCTGGAAAAATGGAAGCTGTAGGCATGGAGAAATGTCAAATCATTAACAATTTCCAACCAGCAACACCACATTCATATTCCTAGTTGTGTTATATCTGGTGTCTGACATGTGTGGCAGATGTGCCAATAATAATTAAAGGACTTAAAAAGCAAGTAAAACAATTAGGTGATGAGCTTTTCTTTATGTAAATTTTAACATTTATTTAACATTTATGGAAGGAGCCTCCATTGTCAGTGATTTTTCAACCGCGAGTGTTTTCATTGAGTTCAAGACAGAAAACGCCTGGGTTACGCATGTAGCCCTGTTCCCTGAGAAGGAACGAAATGTTGCTCGAGCTACACACTGTGGGAAGTGCCCTCATGTGTGACCAGTATCTGAAACTTGTGTAACATCATGCCTATTTATAGCCCTAGCTTGATCAGGTGACGTGGCAATTAAGTGCGTCACGTGATATAAAAGCAGCACCTGTGAACCGCTATCAGCCGATATTATCTGAAGCGAAGACACAATTCACAGCATGCTCCAGTATAACAATGCTACGCAACATCTCGTTCCCTTCTCAGAGAATAGGGTTACATAATTAACCCAGACGTTCCCTTTAAATGGAAATCAACGTTGCGTGAGCTACACACTGTGGGAACAACAATACCCACTACGTCATACTGAGGGTACGGCCTGTACAAAAAGATCCGAGCCCGAGGGTCACTGCAAGATATATCCATGTATATCAAGACTGTAATATTGAATGAATTTGGGTGAGGTAGACCACCCCACTGCAGCACACACATCCTGTAAGGGTACCCTCTGGACAAAGCCTTTTAGGAAGCAACACCACTAGGGGAATGAGCCATTATACCCAGCAGCATAGCAAGACCTCATAGCAAGACCTCATAAACAATAGAGATTGCTTCCACTATCCAATTAGAGATGCGGTGTTTCAACACAGCATCATCTCTACTGTCGCCTCCAAAGCAGACCAGTAGCTGCTCAGACTTACGCCACTGGCCGGAGCAGTGGACGTAAGTACAGAGATCCCTTACTGGACACAGCAGGTGCAATCTCTCTTGTTCTCTAGGGCAGAAAGCCTGCAAGACTAGTGGCTAGGCAGCAGACATAGGCACTTTAGGGATATAATCCGGCCTAGGATACAGGAACGTCTTAGATCTCCTACTTGCTTGACAGATGTCAAGGCCAGCAGAAGACCTACCTTTAGAGTCAGAAGCGTCTCTGAGGCTGACTCTAAGGGTTCAAATGGGACACCTGACAGACCTTCCAGGACCACAGAAAGGTTGCCCAGAATGTACATTGCACTCACTGACAAAAACTTTCCCTCTGCCCAGAGAAGAATTAGTTGCGCCTGTTTGAAAAGGGGGCACAAACACCACCTCCCTGGTGGTTGATATATGAGACCACCACTGTGTTGTCTGTCACAAATAACACAAGGCGTCCTCTCAATTGAGGAAGAAAGAATTTCATTGTTAGAAACACGGCCACATTTCTAGGCGATTTATATGCCGCTCGAGATGCTCCAAAGACCATGAGCTGGACAGCCATCTAACATCGTGCCCCAGCCCATGAGGTAGATGTCTGTCATTACCATCTTGTGATAAGGGGACACCCCTAGAGTGTGACCCAAGGATAGAAACCGGGGACACCTCCAAGGGAAGAACCCAATATTGGTATGTGTTTCCATAAAAAAATTAAAAAAAAAAAAACAAAAAAAAAACACAGGAACTTCCACTGACTGGACAATATTTATATGTGGAAATATACATCTTTTAGATTATTATTCTTATTTTTGGCTTTCCATAGCAAAAGGAAGAGTCACAACGCGAGCTCCCAAATCCAGCGGAGAGCTGGACATGGAAGACAGAGTAAGAGATAGAGCAGCACTCGTCTCTGGCTCATCTTCCAGATCCATACGAGATCCCCAGGACCTGAACCGGCTATCTGCATTGGCAGCGGCTGGCCCACATTCACGAGGCTCTGAACTCCAACTCCTCTCAGCCAAGAAGACAGTGAGTTGCAAGTGGAGCTGCCTAATTGTAAGGCGTTAATAATGTGCATGGTCAGACCCCTTGAGGGCTGCCGTGGCATTCTCCATCCCATAGACACTTCATACAGAAAGTGTTCCTGTCCTTCCCCATAATGAAATGGGAGCAAAGTGTAACACACTTCCTGAATTGTCTCTGACTCATACTTCTCTCTCTCTCTCTCTCTCTCTCTCTCTCTCTTTCTCTCTTTTAAAGATAGAGAGGACATTAAGAGTCTTTTTTCAAGCGTTACACAAACGACGGATATGCAGTCTCGCTCAAGATAATAAGGCTGACAGGTGCTGTTTTTATATCACGTCACGCACTTAACTGCCACGTCACCTGATCATAGCAGGCATATAAATAGGCATGATGTTACATAAGCTTCAGATACTGGTAACGCGCGAGGGCGCTTCCCACAGCGTGTAGCTCATGCAACGTTGAGTCCTCTTTGAAAGGGAACTGTCTGACATTCAATGTTTTTTGTCCTTTTAAAAGAGAGAAAAAGAGAGGCTGGTGAGGGAATGATTATAATGTATGTGATACCAGGAACTAACTTGTATCATGGACATTAAATGTCTGGTGAAATGTACATTGTGTCATTTTGTAATAAATTAAAACCTGTAATCAAAACAACTTAAACCAGACAAACACTAAAAAAGAGGCAAAAAAGGGTGGAATGAAGTAGTCTGACTCTTTGAAGAGAATACCAGACATGTCTTAGGATTTTCCTCTGTAACACACACACACACACACACATTTGCCTAAAAGTTGTACAAACCTTTATTTACAGATGCAGAGCTTACAGTTCCAAAAGACTGGGAGAGAAAATGAGAAGGGAGAGAGGGAAAGGGAGTGAGAGAGACATACAGAGAGATAGAGAGCGAGAGAGAGAGAGAAAGAGAGAGAGAGCGAGAGAGTGAGAGAAACAGTGAAAGAGAGATTGGGTGGGGTGAAGGAGTTCCAGGTCCTTGTGGAGAGTCTGGCTTTCTCATTATCCCTCATTCCTCTCCTGCTCAAGTCTCTCACTTTACTTCTCTAAAACCAAGCAGCTTGTTCTTGTAACAGAAAACTCTTACATTCTATTTTTCAAAATAGGTTTTTTCTCACTTTGGGGGATAAATGGGTGCGTATGTGTGTATGTGTGTTAGCGATGTCCTTTAAATGAACGATGGGAGCCATCTGCCGTCTGATAGCCGATTTAGTTTTCTGTAAATGAATACAAGACAGAATAATAGGACGATGTTTTCGCCACACTACTCGGACACGCGCACTCCGTGCACTGACTGAGTGTTGTGTTGATGTATATGTGCGTGTGACAAGTCACGTGTAATAACATTCTCCATTTTAATACATTTAATACATGCATTTAATAACACAGACCACGTCAAGGCAGAATAGAATTTGTAAGGTAAAAATATCATATGGAGCACATGTACTGAGTCCTGTTCTGTGATCAGTCTGAGGTTCTGCCTCAATCTTTTTTTTATGTCTTATGTGACAGTCGTAAACTGCAGTGCTAGTTTAGTGTGATTTGTTTGGGGATAGTTCTGTAGTGCATTAAGACAGGAGGAGCTTTGTTTGTCTGGACCTACTAGCTGTCTGTTCTCTATTAGGAATCTTAGTTATGTTCCAGAAAACAAAAGTGTTGTGTTGGTGGAAGACATGGTCAAGGCCAGGTTCAATAACACTTACTCAATGTCCTAAATACAGCAAAGGTGTGATTATAGATTTGAAGAAGGGAGATTAGGATAATTGTGCAGGGAATAAGGATGAAGAAAGTGATTCTGCATTGTCAGTTCATTAAGGTATCGAAAAAGAGTTAGCTAGGTACTGCATTTTGTACACTGTTTGGATTTGTACACTGTCTGCATTTGCGTTATGCAGGTTCCAATGCCATGCTCTTTCCTGAGGCCAGTGGCACGGCTTCCCATGACTTACTCATGCAAGAGGCAGACGGCGTGACCTCCCAAGTTCTGCTCCAGCTTCAGGCCGACAAACTTGAGGCCACCAAGTTATGCACCAGCTAGAGGCGGAAGACATGGCCTCCAAAGTCATGCTCCTACTAAAGGCCAATGGCACTGCCTCCCAAGTCCTGTTCCTGTCTGAGGCCTATAGTGTGGCCTCCCATGCCATGCTCAATCCTGATGCCAATGAGTCAGCCTTCCAAGTCCTGCTCCTGCCTGAGGGAGACAGCATCATCTCCCATGCCATGCTTAAGCCTGAGGCCAAAAGTGTTGCCTCCCAAGAACTGCTCGCGCATGTGTGTTGTCGACGAGGCGGCCTCCAATGCCATGCTACTGCCTGAGATCGAGGGTACGTCCTCCCATGACCTTCTCATGCAAGAGGCAGACGGTGGCTCTGAAGTTCTGCTTCAGCTTGAGGCCGACAATGAGGTCTCCCAAGTCCTGCTCCTGCTAAAGGCCGACATCACAGCCTCCCAAGTTCTGTTCCTGTCTGAGGCCTGCAGTGCCTCCCATGCTATGCTTATGCCTGAAGCTGACAGTGTGGCCTCCAAAGACCTGCTCATGCCTGGGGCCAACAAGGGAGCCTCCCAAGTGCAGTTCCAGCCACAGTCTGATGAGAAGGCCTCCCATGCCATGCTTCTACCAGAGGCTGATAGCATGGCCTCCCAAGTCTGGCTCCTGCTATAGGCTGACGGCATGGCCTCCCAAGTCCAGCTCATGCCTGAGGCATGAGACAGCACAGCCTCAGAAGCCTGCCATCAAACCCTGGCAAGCCTGTCGCGGACCCACCACCTGCTTCTTGGACAGTATGTCCCATGTCTTCTTCCCAGCTCCTCTGGAAGAAGCTCACATGAGAGACAATGTCTACCTCGGGATCTTTGACTATGTGTGACATTTTGCCCAGAGGGTAAGGACCATCAGGAGGGGGAGCTTTTGCAGGTGATTCGAGAGAAGCGCCCTTGGGGGGTATCTGTCATGGATTTCCACAAAGTGCTGCATGCCAAAACGTGCATAAGCAGTATGTGCTTCTGGGTTATGTATTTTTTTTATGTTGCCATGTATGTTTTGTTTTGGCTTCTGTCCTATCTGTATTGTCTTCTGTATTGTTATAGGTTGTTTACCTCACGTGTCATGTTCATTCACACCTTTTCCTAGTTTTTCCCATGATAAGTCTGCTAGGACTATAATTGCTATGATAGCTTTAAAACTGCAATTGCCACAAACAGTTTTGCATTCAAGTCTCCATCAGTGAACAGTGGAGAAGTTCAACAAAACAAACTTCATGTAAAAACGGTAATGAGTTTCCTGCTTACACAACTGCACTATTTGACCATGTAGTATTAGCACATTTATAGAAGGGGTGTATTTATTTATATTCGCACTATCCGGTGTCACGCAGATGAGGACAGGTTCTCTTTTGAGTCTGGTTCCTCTCAAGGTTTCTTCCTCATATCGTCTCAGTAAGTTTTTCCTCACCACCGTCTCCTCTGGCTGCTCATTAGAGATAAATTCATACATTTAACATCTATATCCTGAATTTATATATTTCTATAATGCTGCTCTGGGACATTGTCCACTGTTAAAAGTGCTATACAAATAAAACCGAATAGAATTTAATTAAAGTCCTAATGGGCCTTCAAATTTTACCAACAAGAATGTGATATTACTTTGCGCACAAAAATCAGAAGGAATTATTTCTTTTGTGCAATCAGCTTACAACAAAACCTCTTAATTCGTGCACAATTGGTGATGTATAATTCTTATATTATAAGTTCTTACAAACACTTTAGTGCACAGTATAACGGCATGATTTTTGTGATATAACATGCACTGCTAGTACATACTACAGTTATAATTAAAATTTTTGATTAAAGTTGAAGAAACGGGTTTAAGTTAAATACTGTAGAATTGGAAACTCAAAGTATGACTCTAGATTTTAATTAGGCACTTGGACCACAAAGTATATTTGTGTTTTAATATATCCTAACACTGCTTGATATCATCTATAAACAAATTTAACAAAAAGCTCATTTAGACTCCCATTTCAACCTGAGTATAGACAATAAATATGTCATTAAATAAGGATTTGGATATTTGATTGAATAATGGTTTCAGTTGTTCCTTATTTAATTGACAATAATGGATACTATTATTAAAAGAGAAGAAATAAATTCTATGTTCAAAAACCTTTGACTGGCGCTGTACACAACCAAGAATAAGCACTTATCTAAATTTTACTCAGTGGTAATAGTAGTACGGTGTGCTTTCTATTTTAAACCTAAGACTGTAGAGCAGTGTCTGCACGTCTACATTCTACATTCATTACATTGTACTTTTTGCATGGTGTTTGCTTCATTTCGGTCAAACAATTTTGGGTATTGGTTGAAAAAAAGGCCCCAAAACAGACTTCACATTGAAGTTTAGATTTGCTTTCTTTATAACTTACAATGCAACCTGCTCGAATTGCTTTGTTTTGTTATTTTGTGTGTGTTATGATTTTTGTGTGTAGACTTAAGGCAGACTAAATTGCTAAAAACGATAGCTGCTAAATCACTTCCTCCACAAGCATCGCTTGTGATTATACACCTACACTTTTCCATCACAGTTTGGCCGTCTGCATGGTGTCTATGTTTTGCTTCAAGCAAGAATGCTGGCAACTTAAATTTAGCATTATAGGTTGTGTCGCTGCATGTGTAGGTCTTTGTGTAAAAGAGAGAAAACGTGTCTATATAAAGTGGGGCAAAAAAAGAAAGAATGAAAGAGGAAAGCGTGCTAGAATGACCGAGTCTGTGGAAAACATTAATACACAATTCCATAGACGAGTACTGGTGTCCAAACACACACACACACACAGAAACCAGACACTCTAAACTGAGCTGAACAGCCTCTCTGTCTCCCTTGTTCTTCTTTGCTCAGCGCTTCTCTGTCTTTTTCAGTTAACCTCACTCATTCTTTCCTCTCTTTTTTTTTGCTCAGTCAGTCTCTCTCTCTCTCTCCTTCCCTCTCTTTCTCCCTCTCTCTCCCTCTCTCTCCTTCCCTCTGTCTCCCTCTCTCTCTCTGTCTCTCTCTCTCTCACTCTCTCTCTCTCCCTCTCTCTCACTCTCTCACTCTCTCTCTCACCCTCTCTCTCTCTCACACACTCTCTCACTCTCTGTCTCTC
>JAOUWY010000035.1:718432-729961 GCA_025728095.1 Prietella phreatophila
TGGTTTTGGAACAGAAGTAACACAATGAGTAAATCTCCCCGTGCCCTGTGCAGACCAGTGAATGAGATTTGTTGGCAATGATTTTCATAATTGATTATTATCGATTTTATTTATTAGTGGTCGCAACTGTAGACCAGAAAATGTTCAAGAAGTAATGTTTTACAATATATTCACATCAGGGCATGTGTACCATAAGTTGAATGCTATAACACATGAAAATTAATGTGTGTGTCTAATAGGATCGTTTCTTCTTTTTTTCAGAATGTTACGAGGTCACAGATAGAGGTCCCAAGCCCCACCTTCCCCCTAATCTGTCATTCTATAATGTTTCTGAAAACGGTTCCTCCTGTGGTGGCAGTTCACTCAGAATGGAGGTCCGGTAAGAGCTTGAGCCTGCCGCTTTGCTTCAATGATAGTGCTTCAGAAAGTGACTTTGTATCTTCCAGCGGAACCCCCATCCCGCACAAAGTCCAGATGATCATTGACAGCCTCTGCAGCACACAGTCCTCAGATATGGGCGATGAGGTCAACGCTAGTTCCCAGTCTGCCCTCAACCTGCCTAAGTCGTCATGTGGAGGCCACAAGTCTTGTCACATGGACACACTAGCAAGGTCTCGACGAGCAGCGCCGGACAGCAGTAAGCTTCATGCATATGGCTCTGATGCCACTGAAGGCTCAGACAGTGACGATTCAGTAGATCGAGGGATTGAGGAGGCCATCCAGGAGTACCTGAAGGAGAAAGTGGACCACCAGCATAAAAGGGAGCCAATGGAGAGCCCAGTACAGACACCTAAAATTGAGCAGGGAGGCATTTGTATTTCGGACGTACCTCAACAGCTCATTCATGCCACCAAGGTACTAAGCACTAGCAACCATACCCTGAAAGGTTCAAAAGGAATCCATCCATTGGTAACCTTGAAGAAAAAGAAAAAAGCAATCAACGAGAACCCACTTGGAAAAACAGGTGCTGCTAAAGCCTTGCCTACAAAAGCTCTGGCTTCCTCTGGAACACCTTCCTGTTTGCCACAAGTGGATTGTACACCACCTTCTCTCAGACCAAAGGTGGAGGAGGAAGATTTAATGGATTCAAGCAGTGATGATGGCATCGAAGAGGCCATACAGAAATTTCAGCAAGAAGAGAAGGAGCGTAACGAGGGCTTGAGGTACTTTCAGCTGAAGGAGGTACTGGACTCTAGTAGTGATGATGGTATTGAGGAGGCCATCCGGAACTACCAACAGGAACAGCAGAAGGACAAAGAACACAAACTTCACCCAAAGCAAAGTTGTTTGATGTCTGATCACATCAGTGTTAAACCTTTAAAAAAACTAGCTAAGAAGAAAAACAAAAAGAAAAATGCAGTGGAACCTAAAGAAATGAAGTGTGCTTCACCTAAACCTGTAGGCGCCTCTCTCAGCGTATTCCCTACATGTTGCCTGAGGGCCAGTGGAGATCCACTGTGCACCACTAGAGCTGAAGAGCCACAGGATGGGCGGCAGATTCACTCCACACTCACGGTCAACACTACTGCTGAGCTGATGTGTGCTGAGGCCATCTTGGATATCTCCAAGACTGTCATGCCAGCAGCATTTGAGCCCACCTTGGACCTAGCTTGCACTCCTGCAACAGAGACTCCATCTTTCCTTCCCACTGGTGTTTCACTAAAGCAGTATGAAAAGAGTGACGAGAGCTCTGTGGACAGCGAGGATGGAATTGAGCAAGAGATTCGTAAATTTCTGGAGCTTAAAGCAAAGCTGCATGAACAAGCAACCATACCTGACTACTCTGGAGTATCCACAGTCTCTAAAGCCACACAGCACATTAAAGTTGAGGAGGATCAGAACAAAGTACTGAGACTGTCCTTCTCACGTAAAAGGAAACGGAAAGAAGAAGCTAGCAAGAGATGTAAACCAGGAATTGCTGGTATTTCCATCAAAGAGGAGCCTCAAACCAAGCCCCTAACCCGGAGTGATTTTTCTCCTTTTACATGGCACACCTGTAGCCCAAAAACAGTAAAGAACAGCAACCCTACACAGAGCTCTCCCCAGCATAACATTACCGAAGGATCCACATCCATGAACAAGGAATCCAGCTGTGGAACCAGCCCCCCAAAGTCTTTTATTGGCTCTGAGAGGAATTTCAGCAGTGACAAGAGCAGCTCGTTGGACAGTGATGAGGATCTTGATGCAGCAATAAAAGATTTGCTCAAGACGAAGAAAAAAGTGAAAAAGAAAGTCCGCGACATGAAACTCAAGGCAGGAAAGAGCCATAAACCCATGCAACTACCAGGTAGTGACGCCTTAAAAAAACACAAATCTGTCAAGGATCAAAAATTGGTTCTTGCAGCTAAACCCATGAAACCCAATGCTATAAAAAGCAGTAAAGGGCTGATGGGCATATCCAGACAGGATAAATGTGCTAAACCTAAAGTTTTGAAGTCACAGAAGAACATCAAGAAACCTAAAGTCTTAACAAAGGACAATCAGGGCTCTGGATACAAGATAGCAGTCCATGACGTCCAGTCTACACATGTCGATGAGGACAGCAGCTCAGTAGACAGTGATGACAGCATTGAACAAGAGATCCGTAGGTTCTTGGCTGAGAAAGCAAAAGGGTCTTCTACACCGGTGACCACACCGAAGCAGGATAACGTTGGAGTCAAAGAAGAAGCTGCCTTTGGTGCACATGGAGAGAAAAATGTTAAAATCGAGGAGCTTCAGACAAAGTCTTCTGATCTCAAAAGGGCTTCATTGAGCGTTGACCCAAATCAGGAAGAGCAAACACAGGGCACTGCCATGAACATTAAGGGACCAGATTCCTCATTTGCCAACTCTTGCAGTTTGGAAGAGGATAGGACCGGTGATCAACTTCACGAGAGGACTTTGCATGAGTGTAGGAATATCAGCTTAGACACAGACAAGGATTGGGCTCAAAAGGTAACAGGAAAGTTCATAGACAGAACAGATTCTGAGCCATTTGTTCTTAATGTAACAGGCCCGCAGGAGCCCAAGGGTGAAGCGCAGCACCAGAACTTGTTCCTGATGAAGCATGATAACTGCATTATAAGTACAGCTAGGGAAGATTCTTCAGCAGACCTGTCTAGCAGCTTGCAGAACAGGTGTAGAATTCCTCTTATAGAGGTCATCAGCACTGTGTGTCCCTCTCCCCCCACAATAGGGAAACATTTTATTAGTTCCTCTTCAGAGGTTCCCATGGTTGCCAAGGAAGATTGCCAAGAAAGTCCTGCTGAGAGCAGGTCAGATTCAGTCGACCTGTACAGTTGGGAAAGGAAAGGACGATGGGATCAGCCACCTAAACTGAGCTCCAACACCAGACACACATCCTCAAACCCTGTGCACCTATCCCGGCACCTGCCTCCTTACCCCTCTCATCTTTCATGCATCCCCCTGCCCCTTGCCCTATCCCAGCCACGTTCTGGTGCTAGCTTGGTGCACCTCCGCAGAGATCAGGCCTCAGTTGTAGCTCTGTCAGCTCACAAGTCCACTCACCTGCAGCTTAGAAATACACAGAAAGATACCAGAAAAATGAGTGAAGGGAGGGAGGAGGAGCAGGAGCTGTGCATAGATGAGACAGATGTAGAATCAGGTGAAGAGAGGACAGATAAGAGACAGCAGCAATGCAACCAGTGAGTACAGGCTCTCTATCTCTTTCTTTAATCTCAGAACCTGCAAAGAGCCAGCATAGACCCTATGCACGTCTTTCCACCTACAGTACTCCTTACTGCCTCTAATACGCCATAGAGTTGGCACATAGGAAAAATGATTGCTATATTTTAGCACAGTTATGGTGATCTGTAGGATTCATTTGTTTACATTTGTATGCGTCTCAGATAAAAGTTACCATCTGAGCTCATTTATTTTTTGCCCAATTTGAGGGCAGCATCATGCGCATTCTTCTTGGTGTATGTGATCCATTAATTCTGTCCACTGGACCAGCGTTTAATGATGAAGTTTTAACAAACAAGGCCTTCTGTGCCCAAGGAGACATTTTTACAAATGTTAGGGAATCTTGTAATGTAGCTAAAATATTTGTCTTCATAGACATAGTTGTTTAAATATGCTAATGTGGTAAAGTTGCACAAATAAAGTAGCAAGGGATGGTGAACAAGCAAATATCACATGTCCAGTGTGTTAACAGTTGTGGTGGGTGATCATATCGATGGGTGACTGGAACACGATGCCTTCAAAGATTTCTTTATTTTGTTTATTTGCTGCCCAATGAGACGGGGACAGGTAAAGGATATAGCTCCTCAGTTTGTTCTACAGAGCGAATATAGACAATATAAAGGTTTTGGAATTAATGTTGATTAAATATTGTTATTGGTAAAAAAAAAAAAAAAAAAAGTCAGTTTTCACCCAGGTCGGGTGAGGTGAGGATTTTCACATTTCTGTTTGGAAGCTCTGGGTCCATGTTGGCTCTGTACAGGGCAGAATTCCCATCAGCACTCCACGGTTGCACTCTCTGTAGTTTATATTTGGGTGAGTCACATCATGAGCTGATATGATGTAGTTGGGAAACACTCCCAGTTGTTTTCTCACTTGCACCCTTATAACTATTTGCTCAGCTGTCATTCAAGCACTCATTCAGAATATATTTTGTGTGCTATATTTCAACCCTTTCATAGATATTTTTGATGTAAACAGCGATATTGGGTAGAATTACTCCATCGCACTGTCATTCATAAAATTTTCTTGTTTCTTTTAGTTTCGCGTTCTTGTTTTTGTCTTACCGTAAAATGATTTTATTTTTTAAACACAGTAAAGAACAGACCTTCTTGAAGACTTCATGATTACAGTGGCAAATGAATGGGGGGGAGTGAAACACATTTGCTTTATCAAGAATTGAAAGTAGTAGTTATTTTTGTTAAGAATCTGAAATGCTACAGAATCGGTGCCTGCAGGGCTGAGGTTCATCTCCTTTAGATTCGTTACCATCTCACCTTAATTCCTGTACAATGCTCGAGTTCCCCTGGCCTTTAGTTGGAGAACCCCCAAGTCTGCAAACACTAACGTTTTTGCAGTTCTGACATGCACCTGGTTCAGCACAAGCAAGAACCATGAGCTGTTTGAATTTAATCAGGATGTGCTATGACTATGCCCCATCTCTCTCTCTCTCGCTCCCCCTCTGCACTACACGTTTGTTCACTGCTATAACACACCCTATCTCCTGTAGTATTTTTTTCAAACCATTTAATGAATTCCCTGAGAACCACTGCATTATATGCAGAGAAACGTCAAATAGGTTTCTACCTCAGCACTTTTATTCTTCTTGCTCAATCAAATTAGTAGACTTGGGTGGCGTCAATGTTTTCATATTGACATCCTAGCCATCAAAAATATTGGGGTGAAGGTTTTCCTTTTCATGTTCCCTCTCTATAATGCAATTTGAAATCAGACAGTGTCTCTCCATACCACACGGGGGTGCTACAGGTTTAGCACAAGCTGGGCTACTGTAACAGTGACTCAAACACTGGCATGGTTTCATTGCTGTTTACATCGTAACCTGAACTGTCAGTTGTCATGTTTCGTTCATATATGTTTATGCAACTTAACAAACGTACCATGAAATTGTTCATACTATTTTTGCACTGCTTACAAATTGTGCCACCTCCTGATTTAATATTCTTATTTCTCTAATGAAACATCGCTGTAGATCACTTCAAACCAGTTATAACCCTGCCATTCCTTTCATTTTGTTTCTCATCTGATTTACATAAGTATACTGCATACCAATACATGACTTCACGTACATGGAGAAGTGCTAAGCCTAGGCTTTCCATATTCTGTTTCAAGTTGATTTCATGCTGAACTGCTTTCCTTAAAACCACTGAAAAATGTAGTTATTTTACGGATAGTAATACCCCATTAGATGATATTTCCTTTGTCAGCTGAGCCAAGTACATTAAGAAGGCACTTGAAAAAAAAAATTACAGGAGAAGTGTTGTGACCAAAACCACAGATGTGATTTTAAACTTTGTTTTTATATGACCTGTTTTGGTTTCTTTCATGGAAAGCATGGTGGTGCAGTAGGTTGTATTGCTGTCCCTCATTGGCTCCTTTGCTCAGGATACTGTCTGATCTCCCTGTATCCATGTGGGTTTTCTCCAAGTTCTCTTGTTTCCTTCCACCTCCCAAAAAGCATGCCGGTAGATGAGTTGGCTATGCTAAATTGCCCCTAGATGAATCAGTGTGCAAATGTGTGTGCTCGCAGGACTGGGATCTCCTTCAGGGTGTATTCCTGCCTCATGCTCACTGGAATAGACTCTGGATCAAGCATGTTCCTGACCAGAATGACTGAAAAATCTTGAAATGAATGAAGGCTCCTTTCACACTTTTAAAGTATGTAGAACTATTTTCATAACATTGCTGATATTTTATCAATGAATTCAGAGGAACGCACAGAAGAGGAATGGATATCTCTCTCTCTAACTTTTTTTTTCTACATACCTTCATTTTGTTGTTTTCTTGTTATTCTTGTATTTCAGATGGTATATATCTATGCTAACAAGGTTGAAGTCATGAAAACGTTTACTGGCATTCAAAATGCAGAGACGGAATCATTCTCTAGCTTACATGCTTCTGCTTTTAAGAAATTGACCTGGGTTGGAACCTGCATACTGTCATTTGTTTGTTTTTGATCTGTCCTCGTTCCCTTAGTTAATGGCCCTGTGCACACTGCATATATACAGTGTGATCGGATCATGATTAGCATCTATCAGACTGACCTTAAGCAGACATATGTACTGGTAGGATATATCATGAAAATATTTTCAAGATAGCAAGGACCCAGAAAGGATGACTATTAATATCCCAATTTCTGCCATCGTAGCTTGGCTCTTACCAGTTTCAAAGATGACATTTCCCTCAGTTGGGGAAAATTTAAGAATAATATGATGATGAGGAATCTCAGTATCAATAATCTTTGTACCAAATTCCTGCCCCTGTGACAGGATTAACATCCCAGCCTCTTGTATAGTGTGTGGGAGATGTGTACAGAGTGGATCACAAGAATACACAAATACGAGATGTAAACACAAAGCTGAGATCAAAGCAATCGTTGCCCATATATGAATATAGAGACACAGATCATGTGTTCGTTAATGCAAGGTGTAACATGGGCATTTGTTTCCTTTTTGTGTGTCGACTGATTTTGTGTATGCATTTTACAATGTAAGAAAAATGTTATTTATTTTAATTTTTGTTGATGTGAAGGATACGCGACTGGGCTGTGTCATCTTTCACTCTTTTTGCATAAAAATTAGCTTTTTTTGTTTGGTTGGTTTTTTTTTTTTTTTTTGTTTTTTTTGTCCAGCTTTTTCATTCAGAGGCCAGATACACCAAGTGTCTTAAAATGTAATAAAAAGTGATGCTCAAACATCTGCCTGTAGATCTGTGTGTAGGGCTGCATCATTAGCATTTTAGGTATGATTTTTGGGTTTACTCAAACCTACTAATATCATGAGCTTAGATGGTGCATAAAAGCACAACCTCCTTGTACAATATGTTTCTGACAAGAATCCTTCATCAGTAAGGTGCTTCTGAAGCTGTAGGAGGTGACACCAGGTGCCGAACCACTTCTGGTTGAAGTATCCTATTTAGTCTGTGAAAAACTGTCTTTTTATTGTTTAACGTTTTGATCTTTTGTCAAAGAAATGCTCGAAAGTACTCTGCTTTTATGGATAGCAAACAATTGCAAACAAACACAATTATATATATATAAAAAAAAATCTTTATTAAATAGTGTGCAAGAATTATTGGCACCCTTTTAGTCAATATTTTGTGCTACCTCCCTTCGCCAAGATAACAGTTCTGAGTCTTCTCAGACCGATGAGGTTGGAGAGTATTGATGTACAGCTTCCGCTTTGTATAGTAAAGCCTTAACTTGCATCTGTGGATGCAGCGGCGAATGGTGTCTCTTGACATCTGAGGGATCGGAGATCATGTGCATTCAGAAGTGGTTTTCGGCCTCGCCCTTTAAGCACCGAGATTTGACCGGATTCCTTTAATCTTTTAATTAGAATTATACTATGATTAGATGATTGCTTCATCTGTTTCACATTACCTTCTTATATCAACTCGTCACATTATCATATTAATCCTGAATTGCCCCTGTCCCAACTTGTTACTACATGCATCAGTTTAAAAATAAAAGTTTGTCTTTAAAAAAAACCAAAAAAAAAACACATGTACTTGATTAGGTAAAACACAGGGGTGCTCATGGCCCACATATTTAACAAATAATTTTTTTTAAGCCTGCGTAGTGTTTGCAATTGTTCGATGTCCATAAGAGCAGAGTATTTTTGTGAATTTTTTTGTATAAAAGGTTAATAAAGACAATTGTTCACAGCCTTCTTTGCTCATATTTACCAAGAGTGTCAATATTAGTGGAGAGCACTCTAAATATAAATATACTATATATACTATAAATATTTATAGTATATTATAATTATATAATATACACACACATTAATAGGAACACCTGTACACCTGCTCATTTATTCAGTTGATCAGCTAGTCATATGGCGGCAGCAGCACAATGCATAAAACCATGCAGATCAAGAGCTTATGTTAATCTCTGTGACTTTAACTGTGGCATGGTTGTGATGGTTGGTGTCAGCTGGGCATATTGGAGTATTTCAGAAACTGCTGATCTGGTATCTTCACACACAACATGCTCTAGAGTTTACACAGAATGGTGCAAAGAACAGAAAACATTGTGAGCGCAAGAGTTCTGTGGGTAGAAATGTTCTAATTCTTGTTGAGAAGAGAGGTCAGAAGAAAATGGGCAGATTGGTTTAATCTGACAGGAAGGATATAGTAACTCAAATAATCATTGTATACAACTGTATTGAGCAGAAAAGCATCTTGGCATACACAGAACATCTAACCTTGAGTTAGCAGAAGACCACATTGGGTTCTAATCCTGTCGTCCAAGAACTGGAATCTGAGGCTATTCTCGGCACAGGCTTGACGAAACTGGACCGTTTCTGAAATACTTAGACCAGCTGATCTACCACGGTTAAAGTCACGGCTCACAGTTTTCCCCCATTCTGACGTTTGATGTGAACATTAACTGAACATTTTGACTGAAGGTATTTGCATGATTTTATGTATTATGCTGCTGCCACCTGATTGGCTGATGGGATAACTGCATAAATGAGCTGGTAAACAGATGTTCCTATTAAAGTGGACGATCGGTGTATATACAGTAAACACACACAGTGGGGTTCATAAGTGTGAGTATTAAAAAGGGTCAGATTGTGCCTTTCATATCCCTCTCTTCTATTGAGCAGTGGCTTATTACTTACAACCCTGGCATGCACACCACTGTTGTTCAGTGTTCTGATGGTGGATTCATGAACATTAACATTAGCCAATGTGAGAGACCTTTAGCTGGTTACAAGTTACCTTGGGTTCCTGTCTGACCTCAGAGTATTACACGTCTTGCTCTTGGAGTGAACTTTGGCCAACCGCTCCTGAGGAGGGTAACAATAGTTTTTAATGGTCTTCACAACACAAACGTGTGTTGTGAAGATCTGACTTTGATAGGCCCTTGTTTAAATAAAACATCATGCTTACTCACACTTGATTGTCACAACATGCCACTGATTGAAAACACCTGACACTAATATCACCTTCAAATTAACTGCTAATCCTAGAGGTGCACATACTTTTTCCACTCACAGATATGTAATATTGGACCATTTTCCTCAATAAATAAATGATCAAGTATACTATTTTTTGTCTCATTTGTTTAATTGGGTCCTTGTCTACTTTTAGGACTTCTGTGAAAATCCGTTGCTGTTTTAGGTCATATTTATGCAGAAATATAGATCATTCTAAAGGGTTCACAAACTTTCAAGCGCCGCTCTAGATGGGGAAATGTTGATGGACGGCAATTTTCAGGACATGTCACAGATTTTCATTTGGATTTAAGTGTGAGATTTGTGTTCCTGTATTGTGCTTTAGGTCATTATCCGGTTGGGATTTAAAATATCATCCCAGACATGGATTTCTCGCTGAAGGATCTGGGTTCTCTTCAAGTATTTGCTTGCTCCATCCATGTCGACCTTTATGGCAGCAAGCTTTTCAGCTACTCCTGCTGAAAAGAGCATGACACTATGCCACCATACTTGATTGTAGGATTGGTGTTGACTATGTGATGGGTTTTATTTGGTCTGACCCAAACCTATGCAGACCAAATGCCTCAAAATCTTGTGACTTGTCATGCACAGGTTCTTCTGTCTGAGCCAGCGAGCTCTACAACTCCTTTGATGTCATACCTCGACTCTTGGACACTTCTGTGACAGTTTCCGTTTTTGCCCATGTGCTCAGTCTGGAAGGACGGCCTGATGTTAGTAGTGTCTGCTACTCACCGAGCACATACATAGAAAATGAACAGTAGCTTGTCGCTGTCATTCACTAGTATCAAATCAGGGTTAGAAAGCAAATCTAAAGGCAGTTAGTGAGCTCTCTGGAAACCATTATTCACGTGAACAGTGTGTAGGATCTTACTTCAGATTTAAATTTGTGTCATATGATCATAATTTGGAGTATTGTTTGGAGTATTGATTCATTTAGCACCTTTACTGATGAATTAGTGTACTCACCATGTATGTGCGTGTGTGTGTGTGTTGCTCCACCAGATCTCTGTCCACCTGTATTGATGCAGGTGTGCTTCTCAGTCCCTACATTGCCCTCAACACAGAGGAAAGGAGTCAGAAATTCAGACGCAATAAGCAGGTACAAACGCTTGTAATCTCTTGACAGGAAATGAGGCTCAGCTGCCTTTTCAGTCGACTCAATACCGAAACAAGCTAACTCAGAAAAAAGAAACATCAGATCAGCACTTATATAGCACATTTTAACATTAGCCATTCTACAAAGTGCTTTACACTGTTTCTCATTCTGTCTCTCACACACACACACACACACACACAAGGTGCTAACCTGTCATCAGGAGCAACTTGGGGTTCAGTGTAATTGAGTCTGCTCTTTGTAAAAAAAAAAAAAAAAAAATCTTGTTCAGTTGGATTCCAGTCAGGTGATTGACTGGGCCATTCTAACACCTTGATTTTTTTTTTCTCTGAAACCAATTGAGAGTTTCCTCTGCTGTATGCTTTGGATCATTGTCCTGCTGGAAGCTGCTCTACCCACATCTCATCTTCATCATCCTGGTGAATGGCAGCAGATTCTTCACAAGAATCTCCCATTAAAGGGCTCCATTCATTGTTCCTTCAGTTATATGAATTCTGCCAGTACCATGTGATGAAAAAACCCCACACCATGACCTCCAAACTTTACTGTTGGTGTAGTGTTTTTAGGGTGATGTGCACTAGCCATTTCTTCTCCAAACATGGTGTAGTAGTATAACGGCCAAAAAGTTCAGTTTTGCTCTCGTCTGACCAGACTCCACTCTCCCAGTGTTTCGAGGCTTGTCCAGATGAGTTGTAACAAACTTTAAACAAGCTTCGACATGCCTTTTCTTTAGTAATGGAGTCTTGTGGGGTG
>JAOUWY010000035.1:749627-765019 GCA_025728095.1 Prietella phreatophila
AGAGAGAGAGAGAGAGAGAGAGAGAGAGAGAGAGAGAGATAGAGAGAGAGAGAGAGAGAGAGAGAGAGAGAGAGAGATATTTCTATTAGCTACGTTGGTATTGTTGCTGAATGTAGCCAAACATCAACTAACCATTAAAATCATTACCTTTATTGGTCCTTAATGGTATCCACTAGACATAACATACCACCAATAGAAGGCAACCAATTACCTGAGACCAACAGGGACCATGACAGTTTTCATTAAAATCAGGGACCCTGAAGAAGGAGTAAGCGGTAGAAGATGGATGGAAACCATTAAAAAAATTCTCAGCTGGTCAAATCGACAAAAAGGTGCGATCACACCCCTACAGTCTAACCAATAACGCCCTTCATTACGCAGCTGATAGGGTGAAGCAGATGTGTTATCAGAGGCAGTGCATTGCAGTGGTCCTGCAGGTGGAGCATAAAACAGCTGGCATAAATACACTAGGGTCTTTATTATTATTATTATTATTATTATTATTATTATTATTTAAATGTTTGTTTCGTTAGTAACTGATTTAAGGACGAATCTAGCACGTTTATGTTGACTAACGTTTGAGACTGACACCAGCGTTAGAAGTGTGCATGACATCACGCGCGCTCCACGCAGTCACGCGCTCCACGCACGGACGCTGGGGGTCTCTGTAAAAACCTTCATTTCTCCCGATAGATTTTTGTTTTCGCTCTCGAAACTCCAGGTGGACGCTTCTGAACACGGGGGTCGAGTTCGTGTTCTCACGCGCTTTATATTCTCCTCCACGCCTGAGTTTTTCCCCCACCAGGGCTCCGAGGGGAGCGTCTATTCCAGTCACGCGCGTGCGCTGAGCCTGGAGAAGAGGCGCGCGCACACGATGCTGACGGCGTCTCGGCCGTCTTTCTGCACCGACACAGCCCAGTAGGAAGTGATTGATCTAGTCCCCATCCCGAGTTTGGGATAAACCGAAAGATTCGAATCGAGAGCAGAAGTACTCCGTGCGTGGACCGGGTCCAGGACAATGCGCTCGAGAGCTGGATGAACGCGCGTCTTCGTTATTCCCCGTTATTAGCACCGCGCGGAAGGATGGGATACTCGGACCCGACGGCCGGGAGAGATTTGCTGGGAAATAGATCCCTGTGCTTTATTTTCATCTGCGCTTTCGGCGTGGTCACGCTCCTGCAGCAAATCCTGTACGGCAAGAATTACATCCGGAGGTAAAAAAAAAAAAACCCCGAAAAGCTATGTTTTTGATGTTCATGGTGCCAGTGAGTGTTACAGTGCATGTGCTATAACGTGTGATTAGATCTGCCCCATAGGTCGTTCATGTCAGGCATGTTTTGCTCGGATCTCTCGGAAACACCAGCACGCAGCTGACCGTTATGTTCTAACGGTCGCACGGTTTCCTTTATTGCTCATACAGTTTTCTGGTTTGGCGGGAAATAAAACCTGATTTCGAGGTCCATAACACCACCTCCCCAAATGCCATACACAGTCCCCACTGGCCGACTGTCTATGCCGCGCGACGCTTTGGGTCCTTCAATTTTTATTTATTTATTATTATTTTTTAAATATATATATTTCCCCCTTAATTGTTTTTTTGACTGATTGATTTATTTTTATTTTCTCTCTCCCTTCAACCTTTTAATCATACATCTTTACATGAAACTGCATTGTGAAATCTTCATGACAGACAGTGAAGAGCAATTATGGATGAACAAATGATCTGTGAGGTCAGTGTACCAAAAACAAACAAAAAACACCAGACAGGAAAGGACTGTGGTGTAGCCTAAATTCTGCATCATAGGAGAGCTTTCTGAACCAGATAGTGAGGGTTGGTTTTTCTTCTTTTTTTTTTAATTAGATCGCTCAATCTGGGAAGGTTTGTACACGGATAGAACAGTACTAAGCTTCCTGGTCCAAGAGAAGCGTTGATATCCTTGATGGAGACAGCACATCATCGCTAGTATGTCTTTGTGTGTCAGTGCAAAATGGCGGCTCTCAGATCGAAGCCCCCCCCCTGCGCATTATGGTCTCTGCGAGCCTGCAGATGTCCATATGCTACATTTAAAGCCACTCCCACCTCACTCTCTACCGCCTCATGCACACAGCGCATTCATGACATCAGGTGTACGGCACCTCCGATCGCATGAATCCGGTCCGAAATCTTCCGTCTGCACTCAGCCCACGGTGAAAGAGGAGTGTGTAGGTGTGTCAGACAAACACTGAGGATCAACCTGATGTCATGCAAAAAAAAAAATGTAGTCATTTTATGGAACGAGACTGAGTCCACTGGAATTCATTAAAAATAAAAAATGAAGTGGTATGAAATGCATTAAGTACTGCCCCCACCTAAAATCCATTTTGGTTACATGAATCCTACCACAGACCTACACACTAGACCTCTTTAATGCTCACACTGAGAAAAAAGGTTGTACAGTGGGAACACTGTAAAACAGTCAGGTGACTGTACCACTGAGTGTGTGTGTGTGTGTGTGTGTGTGTGTCTGGTGTTGATGTCTGTGGGGAGAAATCCTTCCTGTGTATAGCGGTGTGTGAGAGACATTTCTCACTTCTCAGTTTTCAGATGTGATTGGGTTGTGTTTGTCACTATTTGCACTGCTGAAACACTTTCAACGCTTGATAATAAATGGAATTCACTAACCACCGTCAAACACAACGACCCTGCAGATTATCAGTCAAACAACCGAGTGTCAGGGGGACAGTGGCACATACGAATTTTTGTTTGTTTGTTTGTTTGTTTTTCCTCTAAAAATCAGTTTTGATCACTGTTGCAACCATGGGAATAATTGATGCAAATGGAGTTGCACCATCGACATTCTAATCCAGTGATCAAGATCTTCACGCAAGGATTTATTGATGAGTGAAATGCCTGCAAGCGCATTGCCTGGCCAGATTAGTCTTGATGTTTGTCCGTCAGTACTAACAAGTCATTCCCGGGTATCTGGAATAGTGTGTTCACTCCAGATCGACCCTTTCTTCCCACAACTATTACCATTAGCGCCTGACGTAGGGCTGTGTTTCCCGCCCAGTATACCTTGAGTGGCCAAGTTGTGCAAATATACCCTCTAACCAATATTTGAACACTTCAACATATAAACTAATGTTAAGAAATACCACAATTAAGCCCAGTGCAGCATAAAACAATTAGCATTTCCTTGTACATTTTCCCAAAAAGGCGTTACCCTGGAGCGCGCTTAGAAGCAAGCCTTAATCCATAGTTAATCAAGGTCTTAATTCCATTGGCTTTCTAAAACACAATTTAAATCCAGACTATATAGTCCTGAATCACAGTCAGAACAGATTTGTTCCAAGAGGGAGAAATTTAGGGCTGGCATTAGACCTGAAAATAATGTCAACAAAAAGTTAGATGACTGCCTGAAAAGAATAATGGAGAGCCAGCAACCTTTTCAGTACCTAGCAGGTGATGAGAAACTAGATCAGGAGTTTTCAACTAAAACTGGATCCAGTTACATAATATTCCTTGCTGACAAAGGTCCATATAAGAAACTAACATGAATGAATAGTGGCAAGAAGGGTTACCTTTTAAACCATTAATCACCATTAGTTCATGGCTATAAATAAATAAGACAATGAGCAGTTTTGTTTCATAGTACGGCTGCACGTTACAACTTTTGGCTAGTGCCATCAAATTTGAGAATACTTCTTTTGTCCAAATGTCTTTCTGTTCAGCCTTCAGAAATTCTTCATTGTGTCGGCTCCTGGAAAACAGTCCAACAGTTGATGACCCCTGATCTAGAAAGTTCATATTAAGGACACGTACACTGGGTATATGAATGTACGTCTTGTTTTAAAATGCAGTTTTCCAAAGGCCTATATTGTATCTCATGAGCACGTAGAAATTACTTTTGGAAATCACAATTCTGAAACCTGTCATTCTGGTGCGCATAAAGGAATATTAGTCCTTGCCATTGCTGTATGAACAAATCTAGACATTTGATGGAAATATGGCATCTTTACAGCCTGGCATATTTATAGAGCTGTATTTTGTAGGTAGCCTGGGAGCATCAGGTAACCAGATGTAATTTGATCTTATTTTACAAATTGCACTGCAAGCTCTCTGCATGAGTGCACATACTTCTGCTTCACTGACTCCATATTTATCTCCAGTTTTGAAAGGTGCTATGTGCAATATTACGTCATGAGGACTTGCAGACAAGGTGGAATAGGTTTGTGTAAATGAAAGCTTTTGCAATTAATTTATGGATTAAAAAGCTAACTCAAAAACTAACATCATCTAAATCTTACAGGTTCGCTAATGCATCAGTATCTGTTTGGGTTGGGGTGTTTGTTGGTCTACAAAAAAAACAACAAAACCAAACAATAAACTTAAATTAAACTTGGCTCATCAGAGGTTTATTTTAACTCAAATTTACTGCAAGAGTAGCATGAATTTTTGGCTTGGGAGTCAGAGCATTTAAATCAAAATTACCAGTATGCTAAATCTCAGACTATTTCTTTCCCTCAGATAGACTGAGAAAGTGATTTGGAGTGAGTCCAGCTTCAAAGAGCCTTTTAATCTATCATTAGACTCAAACTCCATCTCTGAATCCGAGCCCATATACATTTATATATTTGAATTAGAAACCCTAGCAGTCTATATCACTGAAGACATGCTGAAATATGCACATACAGCTGGGGAAATAAGTATTGGACGCATCAACATTTTTTTTTCCAGGAAATATATTTTCAATGAGGTTATTCACATGAAATTTTCACCAGACTTTGGTATTATCTCATGAAATCCACACATATAAAGAAATACAAACATTAAAGTCCATAAATGAAGTTATGTGTTATAAAGCAGAGTGACATGGGGAAAAAAGTACTGAACATATTAACTGTAATGCATTTAATACTCAGTGGAGAAGCCTTTGTTTGTAATGACGCTTCAAGACGTTTCCTGTATGAAGAAATTAATGTTCCACAGAATTCAGGTGTGATTTTGGTTCGTTCTTCTAAACAGATTGTCTTTAAATCTTGTTCAGTTGGATTCGAGTCAGGTGATTGACTGGGCCATTCTAATGCCTTGATTTTGTTTTCTCTGAAACCTATTAAGAGTTTGCTTTGCTGTATGTTTTGGATCGTTGTCCTGCTGTTAGCTTCACCCACACCTTATGTTCATCATCCTGGTGGATGGCAGCAGATTCTTCTCAAGAATCTCCCGGTAAAGGGCTCTATTCATCATTCCTTCAGTTATATGAAGTCTGCCAGTACCATGTGATGAAAACCAGCCCAACACCATGATGCTTTACCTCCACACTTCACTGTTGGTGTAGTGTTTTTAGGGTGATGTGCAGTGCCATTTCTTCGCCAAACGTAGTGTGTAGTATAACAGCCAAAAAGTTCAGTTTTGCTCTCATCTGACCAGACTCCACTCTCCCAGTGTTTCGAGGCTTGTCCAGATGAGTTGTAGCAAACTTTACACAAGCGTCGACATGCCTTTTCTTTAGTAATGGAGTCTTGTGGGGTGAGCCTGAGCAGTGAAGCGCATCGCCTATTGTTGTCTCTGTGACGATGGCACCTGCTGCCTCCAAGTGTTTCTGGAGCTCTTTCCGAGTGGTCCTTGGCTCTTGGGCTACTCTTCTGACTATCCTCCTGACTCTCTGGTCAGAAATCTTGTGAGGAACTCCTGTGCGTGACCAGTTGATGACGGATTGATGTTTCTTCCACTTGTGGATAACGGTCCCACTATGGACCGGCACTGCACATTACCCTAAACACTGGAGGATTCAGAAGTTTTGAAATACATCTATCTGATTCCATCAATATGTTTCACATCAATAAGGTTGTGAAGGTCTTGGGAGAGCTCTTTACTTTTACACATCATGAGATGTTTCTTGTGTGACACCTTGGTAACGAAAAGCCTTTTTATAGACTCAATTTACTAACGCAGCTGATATTAATCTGCACAGATAGGGGGTGTAATTACTTACGGATTTCTGCTGGTACCTTGCCTTGGAGAACTTGAAAAACTTGCTTTTTCTTAGCATGTTCAATACTTTTTTCCCTGTGTTATTCCACTTTATTGCACACAACTTTATTTATGGACTTTAATGTTGTGCATTTTAAAGTCTAAAATATTCTGAGAATGGAATTGAATGGTGAAAGTAGTATGATGAATCATGACCGGCATGCATGGTTACACCATTACTACAATGCAAAGCTGTACCCTGTCGCTATTTTTCCATGATTGCCTAGTGTGTCCTGCCCTTACCTCTCATCAGAGTATTTGAGATGTTCAGATATTCATCATAAGGAAACAGCATGTAATATGAGTCCTGTAAAATAGTGGGCTATTTGCAGTACCACAAAACCACCTTTCTTCCAGATTGAATACTATTAGAACAAAATTTCAACAAACTTAAGTGCCAACCCGTGTGTGATTGTTTTTGCTTCTGCCACAGGATCATTCGCTTCCTGGTGCGCCATGTGAAGTACTTCCTGGGTCTACGCTTTGAGATCAGTGGCTGGGAACACCTGCAGACTGAGGGGCCTTACGTCATCATCTCCAACCATCAGTCATCTCTTGATGTGCTGGGTATACACACACACACACACACACACACACACACACGCTTACACAAAATAATGTGTTCTCTCTTTAGACCTAAATGTTTAGACCCAAGTATAAAAATGATACTATGATTGTGTATCTGTTTATTGGAAAATGATGAAAAGATTATTTATTATATACTATTATTTGAATGTAAACAAAATGTAAAGTTGTGTATAAATCTTTTGCATGAGCCCAAACCAATTTACAAAACTTTGTGCGCATGTTGATGAATGACAATGATCACCTGTAATTTAGCAGGCGTACACATGGCACAGATGATTTACGTTCATGGACACCATTCAATGCATCTCGCAGTGCTGAAATGATTAAATGGCAAAGAAAATTCTTTCTTAACGAGTCCTTATTGATCACATATACATTACAGCACAGTGAAATTCTTTTCTTATTCAGGCTTATGCCAATGAAAATGTTTTATTTAACAGCACCTGAATATGTCAAGATCTAGGGAGTAATTACAGAACATTTTAAGTGAAGGAAATGAAAAAAAAGATCTACACGACACAACAAGTATGTCAAACAGTGGAACTGCTATTTTTAAAGTGTCTCGACTGATGAGCCAACTTTCATCCTGCGAAAATAGCGTTCTGGTCTTAACCATCTCTTCCCTTTCACTCGCAGCAAGAACGAAGTCTTCCTTCAGTCGAGACGTTCGTTTATGGCTCACGGCTGTGTGCGGACAGTAAAGCCCATCCTCCATTTACACTGTGGCATTTCTCTTGCCATAACTGAATGATTTGTTTTATTTGTTCTAATTTCCGGGTTTGTGTTGGCTCACTTTTTTGTCTTTATTTTTCCTATTCTTTTTAATACCAATAATACTAAAACGAAAATTTGTGTGAAAATTTGAGAGGACAACACTGTCTCTCTGACCTCTTAGATATATATCCAGAGAAGACATCATGGTAGTCGCTTTTCAGACTGATGAAAGAGACATCAAGCCCCTTTTCAGATATTCACACACTAACGCACTCAATGGTATATACACTCACTGGCCACTTTAACAGGAACACCTTTACCCCATTATTGGTTTATTGGATGATTGTATGAATGAGCAGGGGTAAATTTCCATAACGTGGAAAGGTTGGGGAGTAGAAGGTTTTATAAAACCTTGAATAACTAAAAACTAGCCATGTTCAGAGGTTATATCATCACCAGAAATTCACTCACAACTTGCCATAAGAAAATGCATTTGAGACATGTGAAAATAACTTGTGAACCTGTCAACTGTCTACCCGAGATCTAATCACCCAAGATTTCTGTTCGTGCAAAATCTTGATAGTTAATTCCTGGATCTTTTGCCCCACACAGGCCTGATGGAGGTTTTGCCTGATCGCTGCACCACTATTGCCAAGAAGGAGCTGCTGTGGGCAGGAACAGTGGGCGTGGTCTGCTGGCTGGGGGGTATCGTATTCATCAACCGCAAGAAAACTAGCGATGCTAAGAGTGTCATGGTCGACACTGCCAAGGTCATGCTGCATGACAAGGTGTGCTTCGCAAACCTTCAAAATTAGCCATGGGGTGAAATTTAATTTAAAACAAGAATTGTTTTTAAATTAAAACTGTATAGTTGTTTAATTTCTTCCAGCTTTGGTGTCCTTTGGTAGGACACTTTGTCTGGATTTGTCTTGTTTTCATTGTTCAAACCTTTGTCACCTTGAGTATGATGACCTCATTTAAAACTGTGTGGAGTTAAAAGAAGAAATGATGGATATTCGTTTATAAATAAATGTGATAAACAATTATCACTCCCAGATTTCATCTTACCAGTTTTAGAGATGTTGAACTGTTAACATCTGTTTTATTCTTTATTATTCAAATGTACAGTGGTGCTTAAGTTAGTTTTCTAGATATCTGAATAAATATGACTTAAAATGTCATATTTTCCTGAAAAAGAAAAGTAAACACAGAACTCAATTAAACAAATGAGATAAATATTATACTTGGTCATTTATTTATTATGGAAAATGACCCAATATCACTTCTTTGTTAGTGGCAAAAATATGTGAACCTCTAAGAATAGCTGTTAATTTGAATTTAGTCAGGTGTTTTCAATCAAGATCCTGACAATCAGGTGTGAGTGAGTGAGTTCCCTAATTTATTAGGGTTCTATCAAAGTCTGATCTTCACAACACACTTGGTGAAAGTATATCTTGGCACGACCAAAGGCGCACAGAAAGAGTTGTTGAAGCTCATCAGGCTATAAAAGATTACATAAGCATCTCTAAAGAGTTTGGACTCCACCCATCCACAGTCAGACAGATTGTGTACCTATGGAGGAAATTCAAGACCATCGTTCCCCTCCACAGGAGTGGAGACCAACAAAGATCACTCCAAGAACAAGACTTGTAATAGTCCGCAAGGTCACAAAGGAATCCAGGATAGCAACTAAAGGTCTCTCTCACATTGGCTAATGGTAATGTTCATGAGTCCACCATCATGAGAACACTACAGTAGTTCGCATGACAGGGTTGCAAGGAGAAAGTCACTCCTCTCCAAAAAGAACACGTGGACGAGCCAGAAGGTTAATGGAAAAATATTTTGTTGATGGATGAGATCAAAATAGAACTTTTTGTTTAAATGGGAAATGTTCTATTTGGAGAAAGGAGAACACTGCATTCCAGCATGAGAACCTTCCCATCAATCCCATCTGTAGAATATGCTCTTGATAGTATCTTGGTTTGTGCCTGTTTTGCTGGATCTGGGCTGGGACAGCTTGCCATCACTGATGGATCAATGGATTCTGAAGTAAAATGTCAGGAGATCTGTCTGTGATCTGAATCTGAAGAGAAAGTGGGTCATGCAGCAAGACAACGTCCCTAAACACACAAGTCTTTCTACTAAAGAATGTTTAAAGAAGAATAAATTTAATGTTTTGGAACGGCCAAGTCAACGTTATGACCTTAATCCAATAGAAATGTTGTGGAAGAACCTGAAGCGAGCAGTTCATGTGAGGAAACCCACCAACATTGAGGCTGTTCTGTACTGAGGAACTGGATAAAACTCCTCCAAGCCGATGTGCAGATCAACACTTACCCCAAACGTTTATCTGCAGTCATTACTGCACAAGGGGCTCACACCAGATACTGAAAACAATGGTGCACATACTTTTACCCCTCACAGATGTATAATATTGAATCATGTTCCTCAATAAATACATGACCAAGTATAATATTTTTGTCTCATTTTTTTTCATTTGGTTCTTTTTGTCTACTTTTAGGACTTCTAACAAAATCTGATAATTTCGGTCATATTTATGCGGAACTAGAGAAAATTCTAAATGGTTCACAAATTTTCAAGCAACACTGTACTCCATTCTGGCAATACTAGTATAGAATGACTTATCATGATGATGTAGGATTGTAAAACAAAATATTTTAAATGAAATAAAAATAGAACTGACAGGAACCAATAGCTCTGTCTGTTTGTCGACCTTTGCAGATCCGCCTGTGGGTGTTTCCTGAAGGAACACGGAATCAGAAAGGTGATGTTCTGCCATTTAAGAAGGGCGCATTCCACCTAGCAGTGCAGGCCCAGGTAAGTGGCTCACGTTTAACATCAAGATGCTAACTATGTGTAGATAGTTTAAAAACATCCAGTGATCAGGGCTAATTATATCCTGTCAATCAAAAGAGGGTGGGAAAACACCAATTCTTGCTGTGTGTAAAAAAGAAGTCGTCTCTTGTGTGGAATGACGACAAACTGCAGTGTGTAATCTCTGCACTCATCAAATTCTTCAGCGTCGAGTCAGTTTCTTTCTTTCTTTTTGCTCGCGCTGAATTAAAGCACCAGTGCTCCATCGACAGATTTAAATGAAGATGAGTTGTATCTTATATATAACTTATGTCCATCTATCTAATCATTAATATTGTAATTCTAGCTACAATCCATGCTCTAGAGGCACACATGCTGCAGCTGAAATAGAACTTGTGGCCCACTTCGGTCACTTTAACACGAGCGTATTGAATAAATATCCAAGGCTATATAAATGTTGGTAATTTCATTATTGGTCAGTTTTATTTATTTAAAAATATTGTATAAATCAGGTTTACATGCGTAGAACTCCACAATCACAGATGGTAAAAAATCTCCTGTGACCCTGTCTGAACCTCACTATTCTGGACTGCTGTGGATGTACACGGGTGAGTTTACTGAACACCAGGAGGCGCCACTGTTCCTTTTGAGTACATTAATTAACTTGAAATCACGCGCACCTTCTCTACTGGCATGGAATCTTTTTAAGAAGGAACCCACGTTTCCCAAGAAGTTTCCACTGGAACTCTGGGCTCTAGTTCAGTTTTTAGCAGTGCCAGCCAAGAGAGCTGATCTTGGGCTATTATTAGTCTGGGAAGATAACATGGCCTGTCTGTGTTTATTTCAACAATTGACCTTGTCTCTCTTTTCTCTCTTCCTCTTTCTCTCTCAAACACACACAGGCACCCATCATCCCCATTGTGTTTTCCTCCTATAGCAACTTCTACCTACGGAAGGAGAAAGAGTTCAAATCAGGTGAAAGACTTTATGCATTATAACATTAATTCATCGTACAGGGTTTTCACCAGTGTACAGTCTTGATTGATTTTTTTTTTTGTCAGATTCATTTGTCCAAAAAGCACAACATGTCAATGAGCCAGAAAATTTGAGGGTGTAAGGAACACCTTTCTGCCGTGGACCCTCTGGGCCCTTTGTGATGTGGAAGATTAGTTGGTGTGTTATGTTGTTGATGGTAATGATGGCTTTCATGATTTTCTTACAGGAACGATCACTCTGAAGATCCTCCCCAAAATTGAGACAAAAGGCTTGTCGTCAGACGACGTGTCGTCACTCTGTGACCGGTCGTATGGCGTGATGCGTGCCGCCTTCCTTGAAATCTCCGGCCAGTCTCAGTCCAATGGGCCGTCCAATCACTGAGTGTTTTGGTGACTCCATCTACTGTTTCTCTCTCATCGCCTCTCATAGCTGCAGTGCTCTCTAACGGCTCGAGACTTTGCAGTCGTGGTGATTGACGGTTGCTGTGGAAACTAGACACTTCCAGCATCTTCTTCAGTGTCAATATAAAGCCACATTACACACACACACTTATATATATATCTATATATATAATACACACACACACACACACACTCAAATACACTCTTGTCTCTCGTTGAGACTTTTGTAAGTGCATGGGTGTGGCGTTAACTGAGGGCAACAACCTTTGACCTTACCTATTGGAGACAATGTGTTTGGAGCATTTTTACAATATGTTTGTTTCAGAAAGGAAGATTTCTGGTGGATGTGCATCGATCATGCATGCCTTTGGACGCTTTTTCTGTCCTTCGCTTTTAATTTCCCGGACAATTTCTCATGTTTTACAGTTTTTTGCTTATTCCCTGCTATTCACTTACTTGTAGCTGATCTTTTAGGTCTTTTTTATTTTTATTTTAAATAATCATTTTTCATCTTGTTTTGGTTCATGTTTTATTGTCTTTTGCCATCAGTCCTGCCTTCGGACCCAGCCAATTAAAAGTGTACCTTAAGTGTAACTACCACCAGTGACAAACTTCTACCATTCCAATCCTACCCCGTAAAGCAGACGCTGGCAGATTGGGAGGAATTTTTCACTTGATTTTACTCGGTATTGCTAACTCTTTTCCCTTAATAAGCCTCTTCATTGAGTTTGCACTTAAAAAAAACCGAAGCCTTTCTGTTGCTTAGCTTTATTTATTTTTGTATTTCAGCCTTTTTTGCCTTTTTTAGCTTTTGTTCCTTGTTTTGGAAAAAGGTACCTCTTTTAGCTTTAAATGTCAAAGGTAATTTACATGAACTGCAGTGTTGGGGTGTATGATGGATATTGGCTACTGAAAAAAAGGAAATGAAATACAGCCTATTAAAAATAATAATTTATTTTGCTCGTGAGTTAGAAATAGCCGTTTCTGGTGCTGTTTGTTTTGCTGTCATGCCCTTAATCCGTGTCCTAAACTTATTCTGCGCTGCCAGATTAAACCGTATCCTCCACATCTGGCTATTTTTCATTCACCTGGAGTTGAAGTCGCATCTCAAAGTAACATTTGAGGACTAACGGTGCGTCCGATCCGGCACGCTGAACTTGTAGGCAAGTCGTTCCAAGACATTTGATTAGCACCACACACACACACACACATGCTATCTACATGCATGCATATGCTACATCAAGTTTCTGGTCTGATCTGTACTACATGTCTGGATAATTACAAAACCTTTGGTATTCATGTTTAATACTGCTAAAGTAATATGCTACCTGCTATGAAAATAATAGGTTTTGGTTTGATTTTTTAAAAATAACCATTTAGTTAATAATTGTTTATTCAGAATTGTAATTTTAGAAAATTGCATTTGTCATACTGGTACCAAAACAAATGCTTTAAACTGTTTCTGTGCCGTGTGTGAGAGGTTTCTCAGCGAGGTTCCGGCGCTGTGAGTCGACTCGTGATCAGTGATGGATGAGAGTCTTGAAGGTGGAATACTGGCGCAGTTCATTTAGTGTAAGAATGCGATTCACAAATAGCCAAATTTAAAGCGTACCTTACTAAATCGACCTATTCGATTTTGACTGGGGTCATAATATGGTTTTAAAAAGGTGCAAGTTATTTTCGAAAGCATTTTCGGAAAAAGCCAAGCGGTCAACATCTTGAAAACCACAGGAGAAAAAGATTTGAATTTGTTCCTTGTTTATCTCTTCTTGTTGAAATATTTGATTGACATTTTAATTGTGCTTATTGTTGTTGAAACTAGGCATTTCTATATCTGTTTTTCCATTTCATTTGGGTTGAAATAAATATATATTTCATTTGGAACGCCAAGTGGTTGTTAAGGATTTTTTTTTGTTCTTTCCTAGATCCTCTGCCAGTGCAGCTGTGACCCATGAATCTCATTTACTACTAAAACTTTTTAATAAAAGCAGGAATCAAACAATCTCAAATACTTTAACAGGCCAAAATGTTATGGCTAAAAGTATGTGGACACATGCCCCTTACAGCCATATGTGGGCCTTCCTCAAACACTCGCCGCGAAGCTGGAAGCCCACAATTTTCTAGAATGTCTTTGTGTGCTGTACAGTTTCCGTTCACTGGAACTAACGGGCCCAAAGATGGTCCAGTATGACAGTACCCCTACACACAAAGCGAGCTCCACGTTTCGAGTGGCCTACACATAGCCCTCACCTTAACTCCATTGGTACGAATTGGAATGCAGATTGCAGACCAGGTCTCCTCGCCTGACACCAGTGCCTGACCTCACTAATGCTCTTGTGGCAGAATGGATAAATCCCCACACCCACGCTCAAATATTCAGTGGAATGCTTTCCCAGAAGAGAGGAGGTTATTATCACAGCAATGGGAAGGGGGGGGTCCAACTCAGTAATGGGATGTTCAATATAAAACATGGGTGTAATCTCAGGTGACCACATACACTCACTGAGCTCTTAATAAAGAGAATTGGTTAACTAATACTGGTTAAAAACTGGTGATGGTTATAAACGCTGTTTATTGCATTAAAGCAAACAAGTCTGCAACACCTTTACTTTGTGTGTATGATCTGGTCTGTTTTGATGAACATGTATTACAAATACAAAATGTTCAGTGTGAAAGCCCACTGTAGAATCTGATATTACATTATAATTATACACAAAGATCCAGTGGATCTGTGTAAAATACCTTCGATTAAAAAAAATAACTAAAATAATTGTAATCTTTTTTTGTTGTTGTTGTTGTTTTCATTTCATTGCATTGTGCCGAATTTGAGCTTTTGTGTCTGAACAATTGTAAAATGTCATTACATAGAAATAATCCACACAGCAACGAACTTTATTACGAGTGGCTGCAGGATAAAAGCTAATAAGGAATTAGACTGATAAATGAATAAGCATGCCATTAGTGATCTACATGAAGCATTTCATCCTTCTAATCTAAGCAATAGAAAACTGAGAATAGAAATCCATTCCACAAAATACTGCGGTATGGTCACACGAACAAATAAGAAAACGTCGAGTATAAAAATGTCAAAAATCGCCGAAAATTTGTCGCCGATAGAAACGCGCACGTACTGAATCAGGAGTATTTTTGCCTTTGCAGAAGATACCTGGCTCACAGAGGTATGAATAGGGTTTTTCTAAAGCTGTTCTGCCAGGAGAGACCGCATGCATACTTTATATCTCCACACAATTCTGACCTATCAGAAGGTGTTGATTAGATCATCTTCTCTGACAACTGTACTGGCTGCTCATGCTCCGGTGCGATGGTCACGTGTCCACATACTATTGACCTTATAGTGTCTAATGGTTTGATGATGGTCTGTTAAACATGACAAAGTTGTTAAGTGACCACTGTAGTGCAGATCCCAGGGCTGTTCTTCCTCCTGAAGTTGAAGGCAGGGTGTGGTTCAGGTTGTATTTTGCAGGTGTACCTTGTTTTTGTTGATCATTTAGTTTTCTTGGCAAGAGCCTAGAGTAGAAAGAATATGGGAAATGGTCACCATAATGTGAAAAATATCTATACACAGACACAAGCACATTACGGATGGGACAGAATGCCACTGTGACAGTGCGTAGTGAGGACTGCAAACCTGACACCAATCTGTACTGCTGTGATGATCATATGTCTACCTTTTCCTTCCAGAATAACATTTTCAGTTGCAACATCAGGCTATTTACTGAGACGATAACAAACCATACGTTTGGTACAGTAGCTGATGCATAAACACATCGTTTTGATAAAAGCTCTGTGGGAGGAGTCTAAGGTTACACCCAGCCACATTGTAT
>JAOUWY010000035.1:785645-803271 GCA_025728095.1 Prietella phreatophila
TGTGACGAGGCTAAATGTTTTGGCATGAAACTCGTTAGCTCGTAAAAATCCATAAATTAGCCGCGTCATTGTTTAAGCCGCAGTGTTCAAAGCATGAGAAAAAAGTAGCGGCTTATAGTCTGGAAATTACGGTAATTCACAGATGCAACCGAAATATATTTTGAAGGAAAAATTTTGAACTCTAACTTTGACGGACATTGCGTCTGCGAGGTGGCTAGAATTAGAGCGTCCTAAATGAAGGTCCATCTCAGGGCCGGCGTGGGAGCCATTTTCAGCCCTTTATTACTGCCCTGATTCAACAAGATAACCAAGTGACATGCTGAGTATTGTTTTCTGCTACAAAACGTCCAATTGTAACATTATGAGAATTTTGGTTTGCATTCAAACAAATATGAAGTATTTTAGTAAGAAATTGTTTTTTTTTTTTTTTGGCAGCTTCCTCATGTCACGGTATTTGACATTGGTTTGTTTATATCCACACCATACGCACGTGCCCTGAAAGATGTCAAAACATGAGGGGGGGGGGGGGTCTTCAAATTTTCTAAGTTTTAATCGTGGAATAGTTCTCAATGCTCGGGAAATACCACGCAATCGTGCACTTTATAATCGTGGCATTTTAAAGTTTCAGTGTGAATGTTTTAAGGATGCAGCACAGTGGTTCGCTGAAGCATGCATCTGTGTTACATGACCTAGTTAATCTTGGCAAACTGAAAAAGTTGACCTCCCCCGAAAGTCAACGTAATATTCGCACGCTGATTACACCTCCTAATAAAGACTTTTTTTTCCCCCTTTTGTTTCTCCTTTCAGCTGATTGCGAAGGGGAAAAACGCATCAGAGCTGTTCCCTGCTGTAGTGAAAAATGTCGCGAGCAAGAACCTTGAGGTAAGAGCAGCAAAACCTAAATATCTTCCTTTCATGAAATGTCTTCAAATATCATCTTCAAATATGCTTTTATGCGTGGGATCAGCTCAGAATAAAAATGACCATCATAATCGCTGCAATTGATGCAATGTGCCCTGTTTTTTAATGAAGAAAACATCCCCACAGTCTGATTTCAAAAAAAATATAAGAAAAACCCTTCATGTTCAGATATTTCTTAAACAGTGCAGATAATTTGTGAAATGAGTCAAATATATCTTATTTAGAGTGTGTGGGTGTATCTCTTTCTTGTAGCTGAAGAAGCTGGTTTATGTGTACTTGGTCAGGTATGCAGAGGAACAGCAGGATCTTGCCCTCCTGTCCATCAGCACCTTTCAGCGTGCTCTGAAGGTAAATCTCACTCACTTTTATTCCCACATTCCCAGCATGCTTTGAGACTAAGCGTGGAAGCTTTTCAGATCAGTTGAATTTGCAATTTTGTTACCTAAAGTATGTGTGCACGCGTGTGTTTGTAGGATCCAAACCAGCTGATCAGGGCCAGTGCGCTACGGGTTCTCTCCAGCATTCGTGTGCCAATCATTGTGCCCATTATGATGTTGGCCATCAAAGAGGCTGCTTCTGACCTTTCACCTTATGTCAGGAAAACGGCTGCTCATGCCATACAGAAACTGTACAGGTACACACACGCGCACACAGAGACATTCCTATCCATTATAGTAATGTGTACCAGCAGGCCATCAATGTAAAGCTTCTGCTTGGTAAAAAGTTCATTAAAAAAATAAACCTGCAGTATTGGGTGACATTCGCTAGTTATGATGCAACAGAAAAAAGTCGGTTTAACTGTGTTCACTGTTCTGTATCATAATATTCTCTATTATAAATACTCTCAGAACTGGTCAGCTATAAATTACTAAGAACACAAATAACTGTACATCAGGACAAGAATAATGAGCGGGCAGAAATTTCTGTAATGCGGTCGTGTTGCACCTTTTTCCACTGTACTTGGCAAATGTTTACTGAATCTTTACTCTGTAACTGATGTTTGTCTTATAAGGAGTTTCTCTTGATCCCTTTTGCTCTCAAACCTTTCAGTCTGGATCCTGATCAGAAGGAGCCCCTGATTGAAGTGATTGAGAAGCTGCTAAGAGACAAAAGCACGGTCGGTCTGATGCATCACCTCCTTCAATTACTTGAAACAAAAAACAAGTGCTTTAAAATAAGTGTTCAGTGCGTCTTTCATGCTGGTAAAATTGAGGTGGCAAAAGCTGTTATTAAAGGCAATAGCGTTTATAGGTTCATTTAAAACCTGTCTAGAAATGCATTAATGGTCTTGATGTTTTTTTTTTTTTGGTTTGTTTGTTTTTAAGCATGCACCATGCAACACATTTTAGTCTGCTAGCTCAAAGTTTCACTTTGAACAATAAAGCAAAAGCTTTCATATTTGCTCGACAAATTAAAGTTTATTGTACAATATGCAAAGAATCATACAGGCGATAAAACTGAATGTAAAACGATTTTGTAAAAGCAATGGAATGAACAGATCAGTATCTTTTGTTTATAGGAACCTGCAGGTGGAGATGTAAATAATTTATTACCGACATAAAAATAAAAAAACAGCTGGCTCATCCACATAAACCCTTCTGAGAAAAGCATTGTTGGTATGCAAGGACAAAAAATATATTATTTAGGGACACAGGCCTAACATATGCTACACTGCCCACCATTCATCTTTTTTGGACTGTTCTGTCGATCAGTGACCAGGAACAAATAACTGAGAATCCACCATCATGCAAGATGTATTTTTTTTATATATATATCTGTGTGTGTGTGTGTGTGTAAATAAATATTTTTTATGAAAACCACTATTTATTGTATTAAGCAAGAAGTGGAATTAGAACAGGAGTTAAAGTGCAACAAGGTGTATTATTCTAAAAAAAAAAAATTGATTTGAGTACAATTAAGATGTCTCAATTTTAGAGACCGTGTACTGACATTTCTCAAGTCCAAGCCACAGAGAATATTTCTGTTAATATGATTATCTCTGTGGATATCTGTTCGTCTGTGATCTCCATCATGGTGCAGAGTGTAACAGCTGTCTGCAGGAATAAATTTTTTTGATTGTATGCTTCGGGCGGCTGTGGATCAGGTGGTAGAGCTGGTTGTACACTAATCCTAGGGTTGGAGGCTCGATTCCTGGCCCGGGTGACTCCACATGCCGAAGTGTCCTTCGGTAAGACACTGAACCCCAGGTTGCTCCCGATGGCAAGTTAGCACCTTGCATGGCAGCTCTGCTACCATTGGTGTGTGGGTGTGAATGGGTGAATGAGACACAGTGTAAAGCGCTTTGGATAAAAGTGCTATATAAGTGCGCCATTTACCATTTTATTTACCATTTGTGTAGTTGAAAGAAAGTGAACTCTTGGTTAGCTGTGTGTTGTAGTTGGTGGCAGGGAGTGTGGTGATGGCATTTGAAGAAGTGTGTCCCGAGCGGATTGATCTGATCCATAAGAACTACCGGAAGCTGTGCAACCTTCTGATTGATGTGGAGGAATGGGGACAGGTGGTGATCATCAACATGCTCACCCGCTACGCCCGTACCCAATTCATCAGTCCATGGAGAGAGGTGCCACTATTAAATTCAAACACTATGATAATTGCGTTTACTTTTTATACTGCTACATGCGTCATTATGATGGTACGTTTCACCATTTGCATCGCACCGCTAGTCTGTGTCCACTATATACCTGATTCTAGCAAGTCTAGCAGTAGATTGTTACATTGAAACCATTACTACACTTACTAAGAGCTGTCAGGTCTAATTTACATGATGGCAGTATAAAACGCAATGCATATTTCTTGTCGTTTTTGCCATTGTCATATCTCTTGTAATTTGTGTTTTTCCATTATATATGCACACATCCGTAGGATGGTACATTTGATGAAAACTGTGAAAATGAATTCTACGATTCGGATGAAGAGAAGAAAGATGGCGTGACGCAGACAAAGCCATACATGATGGATCCAGATCATAGATTACTGCTACGCAATATCAAACCTTTACTGCAGAGCAGAAATACTGCTGTGAGTACATACACACACACTAAAAACGGAGCATTTTCAATATTTATCTGCCAGGTTTCAGTCAAAAACAAAAACTCCTTGGTTTGAATAATATAATTCAACACAAGTTAGTTAGTTATTGAACGAGCATTTACCAGTGCCATCTTGAGAGGTATAGTAGTGACTTTGTCAGGGATTCTGTGAGGAACTGTACTCTCAAAAACTCGCTGGTGGGAAAATGGTCTCCACCTGCCGGAGACCGGATACTAGACAGTAGAGTATATAGTGCATAGTGTAAGTGTATAGTACCGTAATTTTCGGACTATTGAGCGCACTTGAATATAAGCCGCACCCACTAACTTTAAAAAGAAAAACAATTTTGTACATATATAGGCCGCACTTGTCTATAAGACCCAGGTGTCCACGTTGTAACATGAGTTATTTACACAGAAAGATGTTACTGTTACGCCACCGCCAACAGAGGGCACTGTGGCGCTTCAGTTGAATGGAATTATCTTTGTTTTGTTCGCTTGCATCAGGATTAGCGAGAGCTTTAATGCCGAATGATCACAGGTGTGTGTATTTTAAGTTAATGACATGGGTTATTTAAAGGCTGGAGTTACCGAGCATGTTGCTCGTTATTGTTTGTGGGAATGTTTATATTCAATTCAATGTTTGGAGGTTAGTTCATAGCTGTGGTCTATGCTAAGAAGGATATGCTTTGTTTGCTTTAAGTTTGTGAGTATTCAATAAAGACTTTTGATCTGCGCTTGCATCCGCTTCCAGTCTCCGGTCCGTGACAGTTACACAGATTTTTTTAACATTTAATTAAACGCTTTTTTTCCGTACAGTGCCTGTAACACTGCTGGTTAAAAAAAAATCTAAAATACAGTTGCCTACCTGTTACGTACCGGTAGTGGAGACAAGCGCGGGCCGAGATGAATCCAGGAAGCGAGAAACACTAAGAAGTCCGTAATAACGATAAAGGGATAATCCAGGGAATCGTGAATCGAAGTCCGTAAGCCAGTTAAATCCGAGAACGTATTTTAAATGCTTGGTAACGACTGTTCGTGGTACAGTGTGTTTACTTTGCGCCGTGCTAACGAGGGCTTAAGTAACCTTGCATGTCACACAGGTGTATGCACTCAGAAATCCGGTGAACTCGAGCGCAGGCGTGGCTGGGAAATGTAGTTCTCGTCGGTGCCGCGGCTTAATACTACCATGGAAAAGTCATGGATGGCTATCTTCATCTTCCTCCTGCGCACTAAAATCACTAAAGTTGTCTTCTTCGGTGTCGGAAGTGAACAGCCTTAGAATTACCAGTACTTTGTCACACAATTCCTCAGTCTCTTCTTCTCTTCTGTCGTCTTTTTGTATTGGCAGTTCTTCACGCTGCCGTCTCCACCGTCTCACCATGGATTTATTGATACCAAGCTTACGTGCAGCAGCTCTATTTCCTTCTTTGACAGCCAGGTCGATTGCCTTTAACTTGAAAGTGGCATCATATGCATTTCTTCGTGTGTTTTCCCTGATGAGAGGGTGTGCATGAAGCGCAAAATGAGTGATCTGAAGAATTTAGTGTGAGCGTTTGATTTAATTAAAACAGTTTCACTGGTCCACTGTGACCTGTTGGGTAATTTCATTGGTCCCATGTGATGAGGTTAAAGGTTTTGGCGGTATGAAGCTCGTTAGCCCGTAAAAATCCATAAATTAGCCGCATCATTGTTTAAGCCGCAGTGTTCAAAGTCTATGAAAAAAGTAGCGGCTTATAGTCTGGAAATTACGGTATGTCATTTGGGACACAACATAGTATTTACTCTCTGATGCGTGTTTTGAGAAGAGAAGTAACGTAGTGATTAAATGCATCCGCGCAGACCGACTAATCCATAATAAGATTTGTTGACAACGATTTTCATAATATATTATCAATTAGTTGTTTCAGCTGTAGTTGCGTGAGTGTTAGTCCTGTAGGGTGGCTTGTTAGTCACTTGGAAACCAAATTGGCTTATTGGCATGAGTATCAGTACTGTACAAGCAGTCATATATTGTGTGTGTGTGTATATAAAAAAATATATAGTGTGTTGTGAATTTTGATTGTATAGAACTTATTGAAATTCCAGTTGTTTTGATTTGCGTAAATCTTGATTTATTTTACTCACCATTTTGAAATTGCAGAAGGAAAAGCATCAGGATGGTTGGGGTCTGTGTAAATGTGTCTGAGTTAGTGTTGACTGAAACATTTGATAAAATTGAAGAGTATATGGTATGTGAGACAACTTAAAAAAATATATATATATATAAAACTAGAAAAAAAATCTCTCTCCCACACACACTGTCTCAGGTGGTAATGGCTGTGGCACAGCTGTATTGGCACTTGGCCCCTAAGCATGAACTGAACATCATCACAAAATCTCTGGTGCGACTGCTGAGAAGCCACAGGTAGAGACACACGCACACACTCGCATGTAACTTTTCCAAATATTTCTGTCTCATATATTTTTTATTTTCTCTCTTTCAGGGAGGTTCAGTATATAGTTCTGCAAAATATTGCCACCATGTCCATTCAGAAAAAGGTACAGCAATTACAATTTTTTTCAATATTGCTTGTAGTAAATGATAAATTTATTTATTTTTTTTAAATAATTCTATGCATTTGCATGTTCATTATTGTCTGTTAGGGCCATTTGTGGTGTTGATCGTGTAGAAGTGTGTGTTTTAAATACACATAAATCCAAATGAAATAAGCTCGTGTGTTTTGTTCTGAATGTGCACATCATTTGCACATGCATTTGGTTAAAAATCGGAATGTATTTCTCAATTGTGGAGGGTTTGTGTTTTAGGGCATGTTTGAGCCGTACTTGAAGAGTTTTTATGTAAGATCAACAGATGCTACACATATCAAAACACTCAAGGTAATTATGCAAATAAGTGTGTTAACATGCACTTTAACTTTCACCCTCAGTACTTCTACCTGTCTCTGAAGGAATGTTCACTGACTTTGATGTTCTTTTTATTCATCGTTATTGTTGATTGTGTATCGATAGCTGGAAATCCTAACTAACTTGGCCAATGAAGCCAACATCTCCACCATACTCCGCGAGTTCCAGGTAACATTATTCTTTCTTTAGGAAGTTAGAATGATATGACCTGATGACAGTTTATATATGCGAGCAGTTGTACAAGCTAATAATCTGTTAATTACCCAACTGAGCACATAATCAGTAAACCTATGAACGCTTCATGTGCTACAGAATAAAACCACTTAATAGAGTAAAGTGACTGAGGCCAAGCCAAATTAGATTTCTCTCCGGTGTGAATGAACCATAAAATTATTGAACCCAATTACAGACTGAATATTTATACGTTCTGTGTGTTTTTGCATTACAATGCTTGCTGAGAGGCATGGGTCCCAGAAAACGGTAAGAGTGAGAAGCATACAGGTAACATTCCAAAACCGAGACAAATGGAGACGCATACTATTTTTCACTTCCCTATGTGCAAAGGCAGTTAGAGAACATTATGCTCAGACTTTAGTCATTTTAAAACACAGTTGACATTTGAGCGATTGAATTCTTGTAGCATGTTGCAACTAGGAATTTGGTTGTATTGCTGTGTGCTGTTGCTATGTAGGATTTCAGACCTTTTTAACCAAGAAGTTCATTCCATTTCAAATCTCAATCCCAAGGTTGAACTTTTTGGCCATAATACCTAAAGATATGTTTATATCTTTATAAAAAAATAAAAAAAAAACACAGCACATCACCAAAAGAACACCATCCCTAAGGCGAAGCCTGCTGGTGGCAGCATCATACTTTGGGGTCGTTTTACTTCATCTGGAGCTGGGGCTTTAATGAGGGGGAGGGAATGAGTAGCTCCAAGTCAGTTGTGGTGCTCTCACACTGAGTAGTGATATAGATCAACATTGCTAGTGTGGACATCATATATGATGAGACCAACGGGTGTGTGTGTGTGTGCAGACGTATGTTAAGAGTCAGGACAAAGAGTTTGCAGCCACTACTATCCAGGCGATTGGAAGATGCGCGACCAACATCTCTGAGATCACAGATGCATGTCTCAATGGCCTTGTGCTATTGCTTTCCAGCCAAAATGGTAAACACACACAGACACACACACACAACAAGACACCTATTTCTCGCGTATATACGTAAATATGTGCATGTGAACTCGCATGCACAGTAAGTGACAGTATTAAGGTCATTTGAACAAAATATTAATACACTTATTTAAATGAAATGTGTCCAGTATTATTCCTCATGTACTGCTTTGTTTCTGTGGAAACTTTCTAAAGTTTCAGGAGAATATTTAATAAGTTATTTAGCAGGAGAGTAACAGATTGTATCAGAAACACATGCCACAAAATCACATACTTTCTTGTTGCATATAAATTATATATAAAATGTATATGTATAAAATTCACTGCGTTGCCACTGTATATATACTTTTTAATATGATACTAAATGTACTACATTATAACAAGGTTATTTATTTAGGTTTTTTGTTTACATTTAATAGCTAAATTAGCTATTAAATAATAAGCTATGCACCCTGCTCACTCAGCACACCTACAAGATTAACAAGAGTAGATTACTTTTATTTAAAAAAAAATACTAATAAAATAGTTTCCTTTTTGACTGCTGTCATGTTGGTTTCCACTTTGAGGGTTTTTTTCTTTTTTTTCCCTTTTTTTTTTTTTCATTTTTCTTCTTTTTCCCCCTCCCCTCTTCAGCATCGCTGATCAGTGGTGCAGTCTTCCTAGTCAGGTTACCATTGCCATGGGGAATCAGAGATCTTGTATTTGAATCTCCACAGTTGACCAACCTTGCAGTCCACCAATCATAACTTAGAAGTAGTCCCTTTTTGTGACAAGTTTAAAAAAGGATCAAAAGAACTTACTGGGTAGTGATGGAAAAGAGAGTGCTAGATTGATAAATAGATCGTTCAGCGGCATCAGAGTTAGTCTCTGTACTTTCTGTTTACCAGACAGCCTATTTTCATGAGGTATGGTTAATGTTCGTACAGACGGTGGAAATGAGGTTCCTCCACAGGGTTGCTCGGAGCTGGATGATCAGGGAGAGCTTTGGAGTAAAGAAGCTGGTCCTCCAAACTTGAGGCTGAGGTGGTTTGGGCACCTTCCAAGGATGCGCATTGGTTGGCTTCCGGTTGGAAAGACACAAAGGAAAAAACAGTTAAATTTCAAGGGTACTTTTGGTTTGTGTTTCAGAGACGGTTGTAGCAGAGAGTGTGGTGGTCATTAAGAAGCTGCTTCAGACACAGCCCTTACAGCATAGCGACATCATCAAACACATGGCTACGCTGTTTGACAGCATTACGGTGAGACGTACACGTACTTCAAAAAAAAAAAAGCTAAGCTGTGATTAGTAATGCACAATATTAACACTGATTCTTGGCGTTTAATGCGATAAAAATCAATGCAATTAATCTTTAGGTTTCTGTGATTCTTGCTCAAATCTGGCAAGACTGTTAGTATAAAGTGGCAGCTTGATCAGTTTTATGTAATTCATTCATGAAGAAAAGTAAGCAAATTGCTACCAAGAGAAGTCAGTTCCATGTTATTGTTACTAGATGAATGATGTAAAAAGAAATCGCAGTATAAAGGTTGTCTTTATATCATAGTTGTCTCTGATATCATGGCTTTAACTTCAAAGGATGCTGTTAAATTATTCTGTCACAGCAGATTTGTTTTATTAGGTAAACTGAAGGAGGGAGCATTTTTAGCAAAACAGTGTTGATCTAGTTCCCCCCCCCTAGTGTTGTATTAGAAGCGCTTTCTCAAATGGGGTATTTAGTGTGTCTGAAATGGAACTTCAAGCACATACTTCAGCTCTGATTCTGCTGAATTCTACCAAGTAAATTACCAATGCTATTTATTTTGGGTTTTAAAGAAAATTTCCTTGGTCATTCTGAGCCACGAGACCGAGCTAGAGTGCACACAGCCCCTGAAAATATATTTTTTTTCCGGTGTTATCTGTATTGGTGTAGTATAGGATTGTTGTTGTAACCACTAAGTAGTAATCTAAATGTTTTTTCATGTGTGGTATATTAACACAATTATCAAATTGGAATGAAAATGTACAGCCTTTTTGTTCTGACCTGATGGTCAAAATAAAAATGCACATGATTGTAGTTAATATTCAAGCTTGTTTGATATTCTGTCTTGTTTATGTATTTGCATGAATCTGTTTGTGTTTAGGTGCCCATGGCCAGGGCAAGTATTCTGTGGCTCACTGGTGAATATTGTGAGCACGTGCCAAAAATCTCTCCCGACCTTCTGAGGAAAGTGGCCAAGACCTTTACGAGTGAAGAGGACATTGTTAAAATTCAAGCAGTCAACCTTGCGGCCAAATTGTACCTCACCAACTCCAAACAGGTAACGTGCATCGTAAAATTCACAAATCTTAATTCAATTACTGTTCAGTTCTACAGTGTTAAATTTTTTTTTTCTATGAATATCCATTTCTGAAGCTTGCTGATCCACAGGAAATACTTTATTCTAAGGATGCGTCGTCTTTGCAAACAAAACCATCGGGGGGTGGGCACGTGTATGAAGGAATGTTCACATCGCCAGAACACACACAAATTTGGTAGAAAAATAACATTTATACACATTTGGAAAGAAGAGGATTGGAGTTTGAGCAAGGTTACAGTCAGATACACCGAGCGTGATGGTGAATTGACGTCATTCAGTGAGAGGAAATGTGTATTTTTGACATCCGTGTGTGTGTGTGTGTTGAGGCAAGTCAGATCATCCTAATGAAAAGAACATGTATGCCCATACTTATGATGCATGTATGAATGAAACTATTTTTTGAAAGCCGTACAGTAGTAAATTTGACCTGTTGATGAGAACTACATTTCTGATCTCTCTTGTGTACTGAAATACAGAGGAAAAAAGTCCTAAAATTATTCAAATGTATTTATTTACTTATTACTGATAAGCACATGCAGATGTTTTCTCTCTAACTCTAGACTAAGCTTTTGGTACAGTACATTCTAAACCTGGGGAAGTACGATCAGAACTATGACATCAGAGATCGTACTAGGTTTATCCGGCAGCTGATCGTTCCAAATGAGAGAAGTGGAGCTTTGAACAAATATGCACGGCGAATTCTGCTGGCACCCAAACCCGTCCCAGTGCTGCAGTCGGCTTTTAAAGGTACACTCTTCCTCCTCACTCATGCTCTTTATCAGCAGATCTTCTTTTTTTGCTTAAAGAAAATTCTATAATATTCAGTAAACTTTTGAACTGGATGATCGGTGTTGCATAGTGTTTGTGTAGGGTACCACAAATGATTAAAAACAAAAAGATTCTAAGGGTGCTGTGATTGAAAAAATGTTCTGAATTGCTGGTCAAAATACGCTATTCTGATTGGTCCATAGCACCACCTAGCGGTGTAATGCCGTTTTGAGCTCTTCTCGTATGGTGTGCACATCACAAATGCCCGTGTTATTTTTGTTCACCTGATATGGAATGCACTGCTGTTTATGTGCATAGCTCGTATAGTGTGGTGGGGTTTTTTTATTTTATTTTTTTATTTATTTTATGGCGGAGTCTTAGGTGCTGGAACAGATTTGTGAATTGGTAGAAACCTCCTATTAGAAATTTTGCTGAACATAATCATTCCACTGATGCTGTACACACAGGAGAACAACTACTCATAAATTTGTAGACCTACAGTACAATTATTTTTTTAAATAAAATGTAAAACTTTTGGTTTGAAGTGCAGGCATTGTAGCGGAATTCAGGTAAGGGCTTTGTGAAGGACCCTACAGTACTATTTAACACATTTTCTCACAACCGTGCTATGCTTAGGGTCATTGTCCTACTGAAAGACCCAGTTTCCCTTTCAGGGGATGATGTCTTGAGGTGTTGCTTTAGTATTTTAGATAAACGGGTGCCTTCCTTGCATGACAGCCTTTCAGGTCATGGTGATTTAATTCTCCTTTATTGATGGATGTATATACTTTTGATATCTGATGGTACCTTCGGTTGTTTGGAAATGATGTCTAAGGAGGAACCAGACTTGTGGAACTTCAGAAAACATTCTGCTGTCTTAGCGGAGTTGCTTGGGTTTCTCGTATCTGCTTGTATCCGTATGTAAACGTTCAACTGACTTAGTCAATTAAAGCGATTAAATTAGTCTCTTATCAAATGTTTTAAAATGGCCTCTGTGTGTGAAATTGATGTGAACAAAGCAGATGTCCTAACTGACTTGCCAAAAGAAAGTATAGTAACAAGAAATGTTCTAGGTGTATGCAAACATTTGGCCTCAACCGTAGGAGTTTTGTATTACTTCAGTTTGCTGAGAATTCTAATGTTATTTTTGCTTGATGTTGCAGAAGTCCATGCTCCAATCTCTCCAATACTGGTTTCAACTTTTTTGTTGCTGTTGTTCATGTCTCTCTCGCTCAGATCGGGATCGTTTTCAGCTCGGCACACTATCCCACACTCTGAACTCTAAAGCCACAGGCTATCTGGAGTTATCTGACTGGCAGACTGTGGCTCCTGACACATCTGTGAGAAATGTGGAGGTGGTGGAAGAGGTACTGTAACAACCATTACTAAATGTAATTTGTTAAATGACCGCAGATGTTGCATCACGATCTTGCGTGTGTTTCCAAAGGAAGAATTCAGTTTGTATTTTGCCACAAAATGCACAGTTGTACATGTATAAGTATTTAGTCTCAATATTATGTGGTTCTTATAATAAAAAAAATCATTGTTTGTGTCTGTGTAAGATGAATGAACGGGCTCAGTCTGTCAGCAAAGCCAAACCTGCCTCGTCAGACGTCAAGTTCTACTCAGACTCTGGAGAGGAAGAAGAAGATGAGGAGGAAGGGTCAGATAGCAGCAGTGAGGACAGCAGTAGCAGCAGTGAAGGTTAGTTGTGTGTGTGTGAGTGAGTGAAAGCCATGCAGTCGTAGTAAATTAAAATTGCTCATACTGTTTAATGGTAATCTGTTTGTGTGCGCGCGCAGAATCGAGCAGCAGCACGGAGAGTGAGGAACATGGTGAAAGTAGCAGCGAGACTGACGAGAGCTCTAGCCAGTCAGAGAAGAGTGCTGACTTGGGTTCTGACAAGAAAAAAAAGAAAACTCTGAAAAACAAAGAACTTCAGCAGGGCACAAAACCCAGTAAAGACAGGTACCAGTTCTTTTTACTACTTGCACAAAATCAGCCATAACTGATTTGGGTCCCCTTTGTGCCGCCTAAACAGCTCTGACCCGTTGAGGCATGGACTCCACAAGACCTCTGAAGGTGTCCTCGGTATCTGGCACCAAGATGTTAAAAGCAGATCCTTTTGAGTTGCGTGGTGGGGCCTCTGTGGATTGAAACTGTTTGTCCAGCGAATCCCACAGATGCTCGACCGGTTTGAGATCTGGGGAATTTGGAGGCCAAGTCAACGCTTTGAACTCGGTCATGTTCCTCAAACCATTCCTGGAACAATTTATACAGTGTGGCAGGGAGCATTATCCTGTAGCATTATACTGTTGCCATGAAGGGGTGTCTGCAACAATGCTTCGGTTGGTAGTACGTGTCAAAGTACCGTTTACATCTAACATGGTCACTCTGACAGGTCTACAGCTGTGCAACAAGCTGCGATTTAAGTTGTTTAACACATCTAAATGTAAATATCAGGAAATGAAAGCTTATCTGTGATCTGATTTTTATTTTTTGATCTCCAGCTCCATGTGTTCAACGTATAGCGGGAAAAAATAGAATTGTTATTCCATTACTTTCAGAGGGGACTGTAGGTGGTTTGACAACCATGCAGCCCACTGGCTTCTGTAAGGGATAAAGAAGAGACTCATGCAACCACATGCATATTATCATATTAACTACGATGCTTACATTTTGTGAAACTTTGGGATGCCATCTTTCTTTCTTTTTTTTTTTGGTTCTCCGAAGTATAGCAATTTACACACGCAAACGAATTCATGTATTTTGTGTGATTTAGTGACTTGGATGTGGACCAAAACAACAGGCGTGTCGGTAAAGCTGGTTCGGGAAACGAGTTGATTACTTCAGAGGAAGCGTCGTCTAGTTCGGAGTCTGACTCCGATTCAAACTCTGCAACTAAACATAAACCAAAAAATGCATCCGAACCATTCAAGAAGGTATGAGAGGTGGATATGTGGGGTTGCTCAGCTACTAATACATTTTACATATTATATTTGTGATCCTGACTTGCTTTTGACCTTTTTCAGTAATCAAGAGTGAACTGTTTGTCTTGAATATTTTGCTTTTGTCTCAGAAATAGAATTCAGTAGAACTGCAGGTATTGTATTAAACTGATGAAATTGATGACTATAATGCGATCAGAATTCTGGAACTCATTCTTAGTTGCATTGTTCAGTGTCTCCTGGCAGTATTGTATTGTGTGATCTTTGCATATTTCTATCCAAAATATTTTTTGTTCTCTTGTAGTTCCATTTTATGTTTGAAGCTACTTTTTCTTTTTTTCTTAGTTGGAAGGACAACCAAAGAAAGCAAAAGAGGTTTCTCTCTTGGATCTGGATGACTGTAAGTTTCTGGGAGTCCTGGAGTAAAAATTTCTCCTTAATTCTGTAATTAAGAGTCAAACACACGCACACAGACATGTGCGCGCGCTCTCTCTCTCACACTGCTTTTTTTTATTTATTATTATTTAGGAATGCCTGTACCCATGCTCAGTCATGTACTTGCGCAGTCATGTTGATCTCCTAGGCTTTTCACACAGAACAGTCTTTAGAGTATACCCAGATTTATTTAAAAATAACCAGCCAGTGAATGGCAGTTCTGCAGTGGAAATGATGCTTCAGTTGATGAGGTCAGAAGGGAATAGCCAGACTGGTTTGAGTTGACAGGAAGGCTACAATAAAGCTCTTTATAACAATGGTGAACTGGCAAACATCTGAGAATGCATCGATGGACTATAGCAGCTGAAGAATCAGGTTCCTGTCGGCCAAGACCAAGAATCTGAGGCTACAGTGGGCACAGGTTCACTGAATCTGGGTGGTTGTAGATTGGAGACATTGGAGAATAAAGGAACATTGGAGAGTTCAAAACATCTACGCAGATGTCCGTCATTCAAACAGTATTTTTGAGTGATTTTGTTCCAGTGCAATGCTATATATATAATATGTATATGTGGAGCTCGCACTACATCTGCGTCCCTCTTGCAATTGCTTGCCCTACAGTTTATACACCTCTGCCTTAGAGGCATGGGTTACGACAAAGTTTCTATGACTGATTCTATGATGAAACTTTTCTCTCCCGATGGGAGTGGTCTTTTCCAGGATGGTAATGACTCCATCCATGTGGTACAAGGCCTCACTGAATGATCTGAGGAGTATGAAAATATGTAGATACACAGATTCCTCTTCACCGTATCATGGAGACTAAGCAACCCCTGCAGAAACCTAATTTCTGCCATAGTGACATTACCTTTGGTCCTATATATTGGACACCTCTTCAACCTTGACTCCAACCTATCCTGCCCATGAAAACCACAAACAGGAGTGTCGAGACATGCCCTGGACGAGACAGGGACATGGTTTGGCCTTAAAGCAAAGATTATGCACACAATCATCACTGAGGTCCTACAGAGACTGGCTCACAGACCCAGCAATTCAGACAACCTGTTTTCAATGTGTTGAGTTCCTTAAAGAGCTCTTTCCATCAAAAAAGTAGTCCTAATATGATTTATTTATTTTGAATGGAAAATGTGAATTATTGTGTGCAATGTTTATTTTATACAGTTACATTTTCTCATTTGTTCTAAGGGGTGCCAATAATTAAAGAGGACATGGTGTTTGTATCTTTTGTGTACATCTTTTGTTTATGAATAATTAGCATTTTTGTGTATTTATGAACATGTTTTTTTTTGTAGTTTCACCCACTGTAGTTGCCACACCCAAGAGCTCCATCCTCTCCCCAAGTCTTTTGTCTGACCTGCAGGGCCTCTCACTTTCTGCATCCTCCACCCCGGCCATCCAGGTGTGTCCATATTTGTTTTCCTTTATGCATGCCCATCTGTATTTCATGCTCTTCTCTCCTGTAGGCTGGATGAGTTGTTTTTCTGGTGCTGGAAAATTGTGAGAGCGTGTGGGGATGAACAGAAATTGTGAAGAAAGCGAATCTCTGTAGCTCCTGCTCTACGCACACACTGAGCATGCTTTCTCTTATCAGTCTGTTTTCTGAATTTGAATTAGATTGAAATTGATTTTTTCTTTTTCTTTTTTCTTTTCTATTTGGTCTGATTGTTTCACGCTGCACAAAATTAAGCAAACCAGAAAACAAACGCATTTGCTTTTTTCTTTCTTTTGCAAAAGCATTTGAAAAGGTGTGGGTTTGGAAACATCTCTCATTCATTTGTGGCCACTGCAACCATGGAAAGTTTAAACAAACCTTTTACATGTGTACATAAAAAGCAGATGACCACCAAGAATGTCATGGCGAGCAGACAGCTGGTGAGTGTTCAGCCTCTGGGTGAAGACATTAAAGTCAATGTCTTCTAACTCGTATGACACTCTAAATGCCATCGATTATACTAGTGTACTGTTAGCCACATGCTGATAAAACCGAAGACTAATTGCCCTATAAATTCGTACAAAACACCACACATTTTCTGACTTGCGAGATTAAAACAGAAAAGCACTGAAAGAGGCTGTTACGGTAGGTTTCGATGCTGCTGCTGATCATTATACAAGCCGACATGCCCACACAGTTCTGCCTGGTAGGAAAAATGTTCTTGTAGTATGTAACTATATAATAATTAAGTTGTATTTAAGGATGCCTTTTTTAAAATCTATCCTTAATTAACGATTATTAACTTACAGATCATTAGTATCACAGAGAAAGTTGAAAACATTTGATAGGCTTTAGGAAGAGAGACAGTCTTTATACATGCCTTCAGGTGTCAATCATAACCTAATGTTGGTCTGTACTGCCACACAATTTTAACCATAACATTTATATTCACACCACTGCTGCGCATCACACACTAAAATTTCATTCTGTATTTAAGACCTAAATGGGCAGTTAAAATATTTGAGGTCTTATACTGTTAAACGCAATTTGACTTAAATATGATTAACATGGGTACACGCGTGTATTCTGTGAACACTCTCTGTACAGTGCAGGGTGTGTGTGTGTGTGTGTGTGTGTATGTGTGTATAGGGTGTGGGTTATATTTTGTCCATGTCTCTGAGTGATAATGAGACTCACACTGGGCACACTACAGATGCAGCAGGGTCAGCACCAGCCGATGGATACTGAATGAACGAATTATGACACGTCCCCCTCTGTGTGATGGGGTTAAACGGACAGCAGGTTTTTTGCTAGTTGGCTTACGCTTGTTTCAGACAGTTCAATTTCCACAGGCCGATGCCTGTCCCCTTCAGACTAATTATGAATGAAATGCTATCAGAAACGCTGTGCTTTTGAATGAATCCAAATGTCAAAATTAAAGAAAGAGGCAGACATCACAGCTGACCCCCTACCCCCTCCTCGTCCACCACTCGGCCACAAAAATAAATCTGCAGAGAACATGTTGTGGTTAAAAATATAATAACATAAACACGAGGGAAACCTAGTATGAGTAATATGTAAATTTTATTGAGGATCAGTGGGGAGGTGTGCGGTTTGGTGGCGAGTGCTCAGATC
>JAOUWY010000035.1:920146-930162 GCA_025728095.1 Prietella phreatophila
TTGCTAAAGGGATCCCTCTGTCTTATGTTAATGCCATTTGGGGGGGCCTTGCCCTGGAAAAGTTTGGGAACCCCTGTTCTAAATAAAAAAAGTTACTGCTAGTTTTGAAACTAAGTAGGAAAACATCTGCAAGAACCTTGAAATCTGTTCACTGAATGCATTTGTCAAAGTTTTGAAGAGTTTTGAAAGGAAAATTTTTACTGAAATGGCTGCAATTTTTACTGAAAATGATGCAAATATGTGGGGAAAATGTAGAAAATGAAGCTTGCTGTCAGAGAATTAGTGTCAGAGTAATGCCAAAATAATAAACAAAAATGTCAACATTAAAAATTCCATCAGGTCGAGCAGCAGCCACCCTTTTCACCTGCGACGCAAAGATCCGATCCCTACAGATAGAATTTTTAATCACTTCATGAAACAGATCAAGAGTAAACAAAGAATGATCATCGCTTAAAGAACGTTTAATGAATGGAGGGCTTGATTTAAACACCAAAAAGCATCTTCCGGGTTGCACACAAAACAGTATTTAAAAATGAACGAGCTTTGTTAACAGAATTCTGACCTGAGATGGGGTTGGAGACAGAAAAATCCATTTCCACAATGAAAACTTTATGCACGTTTCATGTACATTACATTATATTACATTAGGGACGTCTGAGCGTTTATTAACCAAGAAAAATAAACCAATACATAAAGAAGACCAGGCTTGAAATTGAATTTCTGTAGCACTGGCTAAAGTACAATGAAATTCTTTTTCTCGCATACCCCAGCATGTCAGGAAGCTGGGGTCAGACATGACATGATACAGCGCCCCCTGGAGCAGAGAGGGTTAAGGGCCAACAGCGGCAGCTTGGCAGTGCTGGGGCTTGAACCCCCGGCCTTCCTATCAGACCCAGACCCTTATCCGCCAAGCCACCACTGCCCCCTAGTGGTGATCCAGTTGATCTTCAAAAGGGCACACTACAGTAGTATCAGCGCACTGAAACACCGCGGTTGGGTCCGTGACGTAACGAGGGCGTGGCCAACCTGCTCGAGCTTCCGATATATCCACGCAGAAGATTAAAGTACGAGGTGAGCTGGTCCTTCACACCGTTAGTTTGTTTGCGTTCCTCAGGACTCCACTCGGGAAGCTACAGCAGTCTTTTCCATTTTTTTAAACTAGAGATAATATCTTAGAATAGAGAATAATGTCTGCAGTTGGATTCCATGTGCATTTGCTGGTATTTTTCGCCTGTATCTCGTCGTCAGGTAAGCTTTTGTCTCCAGGTGTTTTGTCTTCACAGTGGTTCTGTGTGAGTGGTTAGATTAAGGTGAACTAGACTTGTTAATCTATGTAAACTTCAAAAAGTTTCCCCTCTGCATAGATTAAAGCATTAGTCTTCAATCATTTCTTTGTTCTTTTTTTTAAACAAGCTTTTATGGCGTGTTGTAAATGATGTAAAGCAGCCTATGTAAATAACACAAGTTTCCTACAGGGATTGTGTTGAGGTGGTATTGTAATTTTAAGTAACAGTATAAAAGCTTTTCTTTTGCACTGGCCCCAACATACCTTTATACTATCTTTATTTCAGCAGTCCATGGCCAAAAACGAGGTTTTATTGGGCTTCAGGATTCGGACTTGGACTCGGACTCAGTCTACGTTGACTCGGTGACTGCGAGCACGTTAAAGAGTGGCCTGACCACAGTTTTCTTTGCTGTCGTCTACATTTTTGTGTTTGCCGTGGGTTTCCCCAGCAATGCCATAGCAATTTGGGTCTTTGTCTTCAGATCAAAAAAGATCCACCCATCGGCTGTGTACATGGCCAACCTTGCTCTTGCTGACTTGCTGTTTGTCATCTGGATCCCGCTAAAGATCGCATACCACGTCAATGGCAACAACTGGACTTTTGGAGAAGAGATGTGTAAAGTTATGGTGAGCTTCTTCTATGGGAACATGTACTGTTCTATCCTCTTCATTACATGTCTGAGTGTGCAGCGATACTGGGTGGTGGCTCATCCACTCACCCAGCAGAGGACAAACAATAAACTGGCGATTGTTGTATCAGTAAGCATCTGGGCTTTTATTTGTATCAGTACCACGCCGCTTTTCCTGTACCAGCAAACGGCCAAACTCTCTGGGCTTAACATCACCACTTGCCACGATGTCAATATTATCTCAAAGAAAAACATGGAGAAAGAAATCACCTTCCTGGATATACAGAAGCCATTCTATTACTTCATGATGATGGCAGGGTTGGGGTTCTTCATACCATGTGTGATTATTATCACAGCTTACATCATGATGATGCGCAAACTGGGACAGTCCACTGTGGCTGGAGACAGTGCCAGCAAGAACCGCCACCGAGCCATTGTTCTCATCGTTACAGTTCTCATTACATTCCTGGTCTGTTTTATTCCTAGCAATGTAATGTTGGTGGTGCATTACACTCTCCTGGGGAGGGGAATTGCTAACAGTGGATATGGCTTCTACATCACCACACTGTGCTTGGCCAGCCTCAACAGCTGCCTTGATCCCTTTTTGTACTATTTTGTGTCAGAGGAGTTTCGGTCACACGTGAAGAACACATTCCTGTGTCGAAGCAGCCGGACTGTGGAGAGGATGAGAGTCTCCTTCAGTTCCCTGAAGTATTCTAAGAAGAGTAATACATACACAACGGGCACAAGCCATACAGATAGCAGTACACTCTAAGAGCTTCAATATAGGTTACATTTTAAAATGAGAATTTTTTTTTTAAATATTACCTAGGCTGACTGAATTATTATTTTAATAGTCTGGTTGGACTAATATTTAGACTTTCTCAGGTAGCAAAAATCCACACAGGTGGACTCACCTTTGTAGGAAAGAAGCCATGCTTTGTTTTACTGTGTATAAAAGAAAGGGTGTGTGTGTGCGCGCTTGTATGTAATTTGTATACTGGAAATGTTACTTGGTGTCAAAAACAAGGACCGAATCACAGAATGAAGCATGACACAAATATCTCCAAGGTGCAGCCAGTTAAGTTTGGGAAATGTTTATTTATTTATTTTTTTCAATCTAAATGTAAAATGTGAATGTTTTCTGCCTCTAATAGATTGAAGCAGTCATTTGAGTTTGCTTGGTTCTTTGACACCATGTTTGGTGGCCATGTTTTTGTAAGTGTCCACTGCATCCGTAGATTTTATTGTTGTGGCGATTTTCATGCCAGAGGCTCACAAAGAGTAACTATTTCCAAACCACCATTTTAAAAAGTCTTTAAATTAGTTTCGGCTTCAAGACCGCTACAACCACAGGCAAAGAGTGTATACAGAGTCGTACTGACTCTTGTTTTAAATCTACTTCCCAATTAAAACTACAGGCACATTTATTTTTGTATATATTTATGTAATGTCACTTAATGAATGTTTTGTATCTTATAGATTGTTTTGGTTTGTTTCCTAATACATTTGTAAAGAGTCATGAAACACTAAACTGCATTTTCTGAGATTTTAACAGACGTGTTTGTGTCGCACTTCATAAAAGACAAGGTTAGCATCTGTTCATTTTAATTACTTTAATTAATTGTAAGAGAAAACTAGTTAATTCTGAGCTTTTTTACGCTATTTTCGTCTTCTGGGTTTAAAATCTACATTGTGTTGATGTCGCAAGTTGTGAAATGTCCACGCACTATAGCACTTTGTGTCAGTGTCTCATAATTATTCATGAGACTGTGTGCCACGCCCACTCCCCTCCCCTCCATTCTTCTTACAGCCATCCACACCCATTTAAGTTGCATTTTTCAAAAAGATTGAGCTGAAAGAGCTCAAGTCTTCATGACCCTTTAAATATACTGAAACCTGACGAGTGCAATGGCTAATGTACTCAAGTGCTTTTGTTCACAGTCTCATGAGTCATTGTCACATGACCTGAGAGTTATGATGACAGTGACCTGTATTATGAAACAGATCTTGATGATAAAAATGACTTATTGCCTAATTAAATTCTAGACTTATGCCAGCATTCACTCATTCTCTAATTCTTCTGAACTTGTTCAAACCGGTTTACGCAGATCTGGGAGATAACAGAATTCGGGTAGAATTACGTGGGGCCAATTGTACTGTGTGAGTATCTGTCATAGCACATTTTGTGCCCTAGGCAAGCATTACCTCTTCTTACCTCGAATATATCTGGTTGGGTCCTGTCTAAAACAATCCAGGCTTTTTATTGGCATAAGTAACATAGGCACCTACCTAAGTTGCCACCTTACCAAGTCTTACCATCATACCAGCCAGTACCTGTATGCCCTTATTAAACTGTGGGTTATGAGATAATTCTGCAAAAGAGGTCAAATGGCATGCGATGGTATAGCCTGAAAATATTAAATAGTTCTAAACAGTATGCCAGACTAGTATAGATAAGCAGGAAAATGAGTTTTTCCAGCTTGAAGGTTTGAACACTTAACATTCGGCCAGTGAGAAGGTGTCTATATGTATGGCATGTGTTCTGTATGTGATTGAACTAGAGAGAAACTCATGGTCTGTCACCACAGATGAGCTTGTCTGTGTAGCCCTGCCCCTGTAATAATAGGGGAGGAAGCACAGAATAGGCTCCTGCTGAATCATTTAACTCTCTTACTTGTTTGAAGCTACAAAATCCATTTTTTAAAATAGTGTATTTGTTATTGTTGTTTTTGACATCACAATGATTTATGGAAGTCTTTATTACCCTGTATCATATTTATAGTATAAATAATGGTGACGTGAGTTTGTTTGGCTGGTGGTTTTCTGACGATAGTATATTGTTTTTCCTCTCCAGAGCATTTGCATACCAGTTAGCTGACGGAAACTAATATCTGTTCACAGTTCGTTTTAAAAGTTGCTTAACATTTACAAAACAATTAAATGAAAATGGTGTCATTTCCATTTAAATGTCTTTTGTTTCATTATATATTTTTTTCCTTTTCCCAAACTATATAGTACAGCTTCATCTCGCCTACTAGGACGCTATTAATAAATATGCCTGGTGCAGGTGACTGTCCCCACTGCGTGGACTTTTACGGAGCCATGATGTTTTCTAGCTGGATCATTGTTTTTCGATTTCTTTCACTACGTAGCGTGTTGGTTTCACTGCTCTATCTTACCTTATTCAGGTCTGGGCTGCCTTCCTTTTAAAAATAGACATTGTCTTTGTGAGAAAATATGCAGCAGCAGGTCTGACCAGTTTCTGGAAATGTTTGTGAATAACAACTCATTCCCCGGCCCCCATATTATCTGTGTCTCCTCTCTCTCTCTCTCGCTCCTTTTATCTATTTCATTCTCTCTTTCCTTTCAAGATGTTTATCATTTAATTTAGCTGTAATTGATTACAGAATAGAAAGGAACTTTAAAGACATTAGTACCATAACTCAAGTTAATTCATTTTGATTTATCCATGTAAATTATTCTGAGTATTTTATAGACTGTGTTGAAACCTGTAACTGTCACAAGGACATGTTTCATCGAGATGTTTTTTTATGTTTCGGTCATAAATTCATGTTCATTTGATGACATACTGCCTAAATGTAATAAATAATGATGTTCAGAGAGTAATACTGCTAAAAAAAATTACCTCCTTTTAATAATATTTTGGTAAAAATATTTAGGTCTCTTTTAAGTAAGGTTTTATTTAATATAGAGTGTAGCAGGTCACTTGACCAACGTTTATTTGAGAGTGTGACTGGCATTGTGGGTCAGGTTTAACACCGATACAGAGGAAATGCATACAGCCCCAAATATCCTCGCAGCAAACACAGATCATTCCCCTAACATTAGCATATGGTTCCCGTTTGTTTGGGGTTTTTATTTTTTTGGAATCAAATAACAACATTCTAGGGAACGTTCTCCGTAGGTTCTTTTTTTTGTAACCAAAAACTAACCTTCACAGAACGTTGCAGGTTTTTTTTTTGTAACAACCTAAAGAGAACCTATACAGAACGTTCTCTAATGGTTATTTTTAGGTCAATTTAGAGAACTGACATTTCTTTCCTTCAAGCACTGGCAGATCCAGGGGTGGGACCAGAGGAGCACTGGAAGCTAATTAATACAACACGCTAGTTAGTTTATTAGCTAGTTACCTAGGCATGTTTGCATGCATTTTTCTCTTGCGTGTAAGGGCTAATTGAAAAGTGGGCAGAAAGTTGGATTAATCATAAAAGCTTGCCTTGGGTATTATTACTGTTTGCAAGACAACCAGACCCATCAAATATAAAAAAAAAAAAATTCTGACATGAGACCAGGTTTGTTTGGTGTCTAGCCAAGAGGAGTCACAACTAAGTTATCACTGTATGGGTTTAGCTGCTACAGCGCCATACAAACTACATTATCTTTCCTTATGCTCTGCTCATGTCACGTTCACATAACTTATATATATTCACAAACTCATATATACATTTACACACTTTGTTTTCCTGCTCAGCATGACAGGATATCCATTTTTCTTCACACTGACTGTGTGAGCTAGTGTTTGGCAGAATTGAGAGCTGTCAGCCAATAAGACTCGAGTGTTTCCACATATTTTGCTTTAAACCTTGTTTGATTGGTCTTGAGTCCATGCTGTCTCCTTGTACTGATTTTCAGTTATAGTGACAAACCGCTTCAAGTGGAGAATGCCCAGGTCAGGATACGCCCCTGCGCCATCTGGTGGTTAGTAAATAAACAGATAGATAGATAAATACAGGAAGAAGCTCAAAATACCTGGACATATTGATCATATTTCTCTTTATTCCTCTTGTGTGATTTGACCACAAAAGAGCTCCACTTTAGTTCAGATGTTTAGAGTAAACTAAATCTGATGTACACTTTCACTGCAATTTACTGAGAAAAAGGTCAAAGGAAATTGAAGATAAAAACAAGATCATACAAGTTTTAGCTTTTAGCTTTGTCTTAATCCCACCTCCATCACAGAAAATGTGTTCATAATAGCAGGTGGAGCATATCCTGACAGCTGAGAATGGTCCTCTCAGGTACTGTTCAATAAGAAAGAAGTGTTATGCATGTCAAATTCATACAAGGATTTCAGGCAGATTTACAGATGTGTGCCAAATCTGTAATTAAATTCCACCTCCATTGCAACAAACTATTAGGAAGGCATGCCATTTTCTCTATTCTAATCACAAACATAAGTGTCTGGAGTTCACAAGACCTAAACCCATAGTGGGTGAGCTGAGAAGAGATTATAAGAGAGAACAGAGGTCTTTGGAGGAGGACAATAGAGATCAGAAGAAAATCTGTATCAAGGAGTGATCCAGGTCCCTGCTCTGTATTCTCCAATCTCATGATGTAGATACTCATACTAATTTAACCACAAAGTAATTGTTCATAACCTTTTTACACACTGCCTATTTACAAAGTAAATGGGGGGGGGGGGTGGTGTTGCTAGATATTGTTGAGTTCAGCAGAGAAGGAATGGATTAGTCCTCATGCCTCCCTGCAGCAGGTCTATGGTATGTTCACACAGGTGAGCAGAAACCCTAGGCATCTATCTTGTTAACCCCCCCCGGTCAGTAGGAAGGTATTTTTAGTGTCTTAAGTTATTGCAACTTATTGTAAACTTTTACAGCTTACAGTCTACATTAGTTTCCTGTCAGAACAATTTATCAAGGAACCTTTTTTCTTGACAGACAGCTAACAGATATAAATAGTACATCTATTAGGAAAGCCTAATCAGTCTGTTACTTACCATTACTTTCTGTAATCACCTAATCCTGGCAGGCCTGGCCTTTTAGGTGATGGGTGCATCAATGATAAAATGTTCTGCTTTCCATTTTTATGTTGCCACTGTACTTCAGTGGTTATTTCTTTCAGTATTGATGGACCTGCGGCAAATTTAAAGTGAAAGCCTTGCTAGCAACATCTTTGATCCACTTTTGCTCAGACAAATCTCTGGTTTGTACTCCTTCCAGATGATCAAGGAACTGAATCACACCAAGGCTTTTCATAACATTTTTATTGTAAACAGTGGCTTAACATTGCCATACATGAAATACAACAACAACAAATTCTTCAAGAGGTGTCCATAGTCTGCACGCTCTCCTCCACCACCTCCATCTGGACTTGGGTCACAGACTTTGTCAGAACACCTGTGGTGCCTTGCTTGTACTTGTAATCACCAGTTCTTCAAAACAAAAGCAAAAACAAAACTGAATACAGTTCCAGGTGGGTGCATATTAAAACCTTTTGGTTTGCATGTTGCTAAGGGTGTTAGACACAGAAGCACTGTTTGTTCAAGCCAGAGAAAGGCAATAGTGGCACCTCACTGTCTGGAAAGCTACCTATACTACATTATATTTATATAAAAACAAGCAGAAGACTGTCCATCTCCTAAACATTGGTCATTAATCAATGCTGAGATTGATTAATACAAATCAAATGTAGTAATCTCTGCACGCATTCCTGACTCACCTGATGCCCTTCTTGTTGGCTTCATCATGTGGTCTTAGGTAGTCCACTTTGCCTTTGCTGATCACACACAGATCAATGTTACTGCCTGAGCCCAGATCATTGAATATACCAGCTGCTATTGCATCACGCACCAGGAGCTTTGCATCCTCCTCCTAATAAGTAAAGAAGAAATCAATAAGTTCATTTCTCTCATTAAGTAGGAAAAACCTGATCAAAGGGCCAATGAGAGAGACACACCTCCAGGTCAGGCCTGTATCGATCTTCAAACACAGCCATAGCAGCCAGGGATCCAGAGCCTAAGGACACACACCCAACCCCATATTCACATTAGACACCATCAGATCAAATTTGAACAAAACCTTATCAGGAAAAACAGCAAGAGTTATTTAGCCACTGATTCAGCAGATCTGAGAAGTTTCAAACCCAGATTATTTCCAGTCATGTGGTAATCTTAAACAGACGAGAAAGTAAAAATAAAAAATCTTTAAAATAAAAAAAAAAAGAAACATTTGACAATTTTGGTCCAGTTTCTCCAATTACACAACCACGAACCATCTACTCATGATCCTTGTGTTTTGAACACTTGTCACTCAAATTAAGTAAGTATTCAAACAATTTTGTACTTGGTATATTAATGCATATATCCACTGCACAGTTACACACAATGGGCCTCGTTTATCAAGCTGGATATGAACAGATTTATGAATAAGTCATTGATTGGAGTATTTACTCAAATTTTGTAAACTACGAAAATTGTGTAATTTTGGAAGACATTTTTTGTATTTCCTACTCTTGCTCCTGAATGCGTGTGAATTTACACACAAGACGACGAGCGTAATCCCCAACATGACTTACCATACTGTAGAGTTTAAAATATTTTTGTTACATGCTGAGTATTCAGACATAAATAACCAACTTTATTTGTTATCGTAGACAGTTCAAAGCTGTGATTGCAAACAGCAGCTTTGCAAAAAAGTATTAATGTTTATAGTACTGTGGTTAAATTTTGCCCCAATCCTATCAACTCCCTCTAATGCAATTTCACAATCCTCCATAAATTTTCAAATGTTAAAGTCAGAAGATTGTATAGGCCATGCAAGGCTTTGAGTTATTGTGGTTGCATGTTTGGGGTCATTGTCTTGTTGAAATATCCATTGTCATTGATGAAATTAAAGTCGCCTTTAAAACACTATATGGCCAAAATTGTCACCTGACCATCACACCCATATGTGGGCCTGGCTTGGAATGTTCAAGATTTCAGAAAACGCACCTAGAGCCGGTAATTAACCTCCAACTGTAGTGATCCATGTGGCAGCCGAAACACAGCCATTTACACAGCATTTCTGTATCTCAAATAGATCCACTGAAGGCATTTGCCACCATGCCTCAAAGTTAACTAGGTGATAAACCTTGACTTTGGCTTTAATATTAACTTTATTTATGGTTGCATTTACATCACCCATTTCCAAACCATGGAATCCATCTTCTATGGAATGTGTGAATCTATTAAAAGGTTAACAATTAACCTGCTAAAGCCTGTAACAGGTTCAAGATAACCAGATAAAATTTTCGGAACAATAAAGAGGGCAATGATTGACCTCACTGCACCATTTTTTTGGGGG
>JAOUWY010000035.1:935114-954474 GCA_025728095.1 Prietella phreatophila
AATTTCCACCTGTTGTCTATTCCATTTGCACAACAGCATGTGAAATTGATTGTCAATCAGTGTTGCTTCCTAAGTGGGCGGCTGTGGCACAGTTGGTAGAGTGGGTTGTCCACTAATCATAGAGTTGGCGGTTTGATTCCCGTGCCGGGTGACTCCACGTGCCGAAGTGTCCCTGGGCAAGACACTGAACCACAAGTTAGTGCCTTGCATGGCAGCTCTGCTACCATTGGTGTGTGGGTGAATGAAACACAATGTAAAGCGCTTTGGATAAAAGCACTATATAAGTGCACATTTACCAAGTGGACAGTTTGATTTCACAGGAGTGTGATTGACTTGGAGTTACATTGTGTTTAAGTGTTATTTTTTAGAGAGTTTATTTTTCTGAGCAGTGTATGTTTGAACTATTGAAAGAAATTCTAATAATACGACAGTAAGTTAATATAATATGCTTTACTTCATTCCACAATTGCAATGACTTTAAACCTATTGACTCTTGTTTATTAATTAATAATAATTGTAATTGTCTAATATTTAATATTTTTGTCATGTCTTGCAAATTAAACATTATCCAGTCGGCAAATCGTTTTTGCCGCAGTTTAATGAATGAAACCATTTCACAGTGCAAGAGCTTCAGTTAATGTTAGAGTTCTGGGAAATGGGGGATGTGACTGTGGTATGCTGAGTGGTGCTTTGAGTATTTTTGAAACTGCTGATCACTTGAGATTTTCACACACAACAGTCTCTAGACACAGAATGATATGAAATACAAAAAAAAATCCATCCAGTTAAATGAGTTGTTGATGAGAGAGGTCAGACTGGACACTGGCCAGACTGGTTCAAGGTGACAGGAAGACTACAGTAACTCAAATAAGCACACTCGTAAGTCCATTCGGAAAACAGACACTGGCTGTGTAGTTTTCAACCGATTAATCAATTTTTCTATGAATTTGAGCTTTTTGTGCCACAGGTTGGTGTATACATGACAAATGGGCATTGCTTACGAATTATGTAATAGTTAAAAATGTCATATTTAGAGTTTTAACTGAATTGGCACATTAGCTTTCATGATTTTTTTTCCCAGCCGTTGAGCCATAGGCAATCACTGAAAGAACCATATATGGCTCGCAAGCCATCGGTTCCGAAACCCTGGACTATGGCGTTCAAACAATTGTTGGTTGGTATCAAGGGCCCAGGAAACATTCTTCACACTATTACACCACCAGCAGCAGCCTGTAGTGTTGATATTTTGATACCATGGAATATTCTGACAGATGAATAACATTTGGCTAAACTGGAGGACCTCCCTGCAACATTCGCTTTCTCTAATTGACAGGTTTGTACAAATATAAACAAACCCACAGATTTAAGAGCAGTGTGAAAGTTGTAGAGGCATTATTAATAGTAACAAATAAAGGGATGAGATAAGAATATTCCAGTAGTCATCAAGGTAATTTTAATAGTCCTGTAGCTTATACCAGTGGTTTTCAAAGTGGGGGCCGCCAGGGGGCGCCCGGGGGCCTCAACAATCAGGTTTGAAAAATAAATTCTCACTCTCAGATAACCACACACAATTCCCAATGTAATGTAATGATGTAAGATGTAATTATTTATTAAAAAGGGGGGTGGGTATTCAGTATATAGGGATATATTCAGAAGTCTGTACTTTAAATGTGTTTTAAAGACATCTTGCAAAAGGGGGCCTCGGTCAAATGTTAATGCAATTTGGGGAGCCTTGCCCTGGAAAAGTTTAGGAACCCCTGGCTTATACAATTGGGTTTTAGACTGCTAATGAGCAAAAAGATGTAGATGTCTATGCTATTACTATATTGCCATTTAATCTTTGGTCACTGTAACGTTATAGACAGTGTAATATATACTACACACAGCTTTTATTACTATACATGTTACGCTTACTCAGCTAGTGAAACAATTAGTTAAAATCCAACGAATGATTCACATCGCTCCAGATCTTAAGTTCTTTACGTAGCCTGGAAACAAGAGATTCACATAAAACATATTTATAGCTCCTATAGGATCTAAGAAACATATTATACACACTAAGCGAGTTCACTTACAATACTCACGGTAGATATTGCGACCCGCGAGATGCACCAATCAGAGAGGTTCCCGAGTGTCAATAGATGTTTTGATTGGTTAAGTTTAATTGAGACGCTCTCGTGTTTTTCCGTGGGTGCTCGACCATTTCCGTGGGTGCTCGAGCCCCCGAGCAAACACCGGATCGGAGCCGATGGATGGCTGGATGGCTGGAGCATGTTTGTAAAGGTATTTTGGATCATATTGCTTTTCTCTTGACTTTATTCACATATATGGCCTTGAAGTAATCCAAAAGTAATCAGAATATCAAGAACACAGCGGGGAATATGTTTGAATGCAGAATACCATCACGTACATTAGGTGGCAGTAGTACTCGCAAAGGGCTGTAAAGCTGCCAGTAAACTCAAAGAAGAAGAAGAGTCCATTTGTTTCGCTGAAAATGGCGGCATTTATCGACATGGAATCTAAATGCATCAAGTTTCCTCATTGCGGTCCACTTTATCACTAACTAGATTTATATTCGAGTGAGATGCGTAGGCAAATAAGACGGTTTACAAATGAAGTGGGAAGATGAGACGACTATAAATGTGGGTGAAAACCGGCTAAAAGGGAGTGTTTTGACGAGCCGTTGGGCCTCGTGTCAAATTGGTGATGTAGTACACTACACCCTGCGTAGACGCGGTTGAGACAGATAGCACTACTGGACAGGTAACATTCACCTGAGTTGACCTGATCCACTGCATTGTGAGTAAATCCCTGGGTTAGATATAAGATTAGGTTAGATTAGATATTATATTCAAGCTGTTTTGACCCGAGAGGAACAAGGTGAGATCATTATGAAACCAAAAGGTGACTCCATCTCTTATACACACTCACCTGCTAGAAGGAAGAGCCCCAAGATGGGAGGAACCTTTTCTGTCTATTTCCATAACGTATTTATATTAGTAATGTTTAAAATAAGCAATTAGTCGTTAATCAAACTAATGCTACTAATAATAAAAAAGGACATGGCCAAGGTGAACGGGAGAGCTGTTGCTAAGTAATGGAAAAAAAAAAAAAAAAAGAGGAGTATTAAGCTGCCGAAACTGACTCCTCTGCTCACTGCTAGTTTCAGAGAGTCTGGAGCATGGAGACGGAAATGGATATCGCGCTGCAAGTGGATGGAAAATCCGTTTCTCTGGGGGACAAGCGCAAGTCCGAACCAGCCGTGTTCCAGGAAGATGAGATTCTGGTCGCGCAGATGAAGGAAACATCCAGGTTTAAGGGGACAAGCCTGAAAAAGGACACTGGGTTGAAAGCCGAGCCAGCGGTTTTGCAGGAAAGGGCGTCCGAGGTCGCGGGTCCGAAGACAGAGGGGTGCGGGTCGGAGGTATCGGGTCTGCAGATGGAAATGAGGAGCCTGCAGCAGGAGCTGGAGAAGTGTCAGATTGAACTGAAGAGAGTACAGAAGCAGCTGGACCAAAGTCTAAGGCTTCAGAGGAGCACAGAAAGCTTCAACCAAGATCTAAGACAGCAGGTAACGCACACGTGTCCTTGAGCCTCCCAAACACCTGAATAGGTGTATTACACACTGTTTATACAGTGCGTGTGTGTGATGCAGGTTGAGGAGTTGAGCGCTGAGCTTCACGAGCGGAAGAAAAAAGAGAAGAGCCGGGTGGAAGTGGAGACTCAGACTGAGGACTACACCCAGGTTGAGCCGGGTACTGTCTCACACACATACACACAGATTCAAACTATAGGACTATTGTTAAGCCAGCAGTGACATTTACTGCTTCTGGAACATGGCTTGTGATCCTACGTTTGTCATCATGCACAAATTCCTTACATGATTAATTCGGACGGTACCAAAATCCCGGAAATAGTCAAGTAATAATTACATTACCTCACCTCCTCATGTAAGACTAGTCCAGTCCTAATAAGACTTTAGCTTTTTATAACGAATAAACGAGAAATGTGAGAGCTCACCAAACTAACTCAAATTCAATGTATGTACAAGAGTACTTGGTCGATAAAACATGATTGTGATAACTGTCCTTTTTTATTTTTTATAGATTACAGTTATTACTACAGTGGATACTATCAGGCTGCTGAAGAATATGCACTTAACACTGCTACTGAAATCCCAGAGACCGCTGAAATGTATCCCGTTACAACAGAGACCGCACCAGCCAGTTTACAGCAGTCAGATGAAATGACCAACACGGAGGTAACAGGAGTGAATGTGCACTGTCCTATCACACTGAGTGATTATGTAGCGATGTACTTACACACACTTCTTGAGCCATTCCACATACCTGCATGTGCAGAACCTTTTCGAAAATGCAGTACAGCACATAAAGTTGTACATGTAAAGTCATAACATAGCTGTGAAGTAAAATCAGAAACGTATCAGCACTGGATGATGCACATGAAGTGCATGGCAAATGATGTAATTATCTTTAGCGCAATATGTTAAATGGAGTTTTGGATCATTGCCAAATCAATCCAAATTCTAGTGAAGATTGGTTAAGAGGTTAGGACAAGAGGCAAGGGTTTACTTAACGAGAGTTAATGCAAGACATTACAAGTACAGTGATGCTGTGTGTGTGTGTGTGTGTGTGTGTGTGTGTGTGTGTGTGTGTGTGTGTGTGTGTGAGAGGTGGTTGTCAGCAGCAGCTCATCCATAGCAGCAATGTTGAGAGCCACAGCAGAAGAGGCAGTCACTCAGATGGGCTTTGTTTTTGATGAGAGCTCAGGAATGTACTATGACCATTCCACTGGCTTCTACTATGACTCGGTATGCTACCTTCATACAACCCTGACAGTCACCTGGATCTTCTCTTGTGAAATACACTTCAGTGGTCTGAAATTATTGCACTTTATTTATTTTGTTTCTACCTATAGCGTGAAAATATAAACAAAATGTTTTTTTGCAAGCCAGAGAGATGGGAATTCGAGTCTGCGACTTGGACTTGAGTCGCAAAAAATGACTTGCAACTTGACTTGGACTCATGAAGAGCTGATTCGAGACTTGACGTGAACTTGAAGACAGAGACTTGTGAAAAACATTCAAACGAGTTATTTTGGTTTGGCATTCCCACTTACGTTCTCTCTTTACTACCCCACATGACCGCATCAAAGACCACGTTTTTCCTATTCATTCCTCATTCATTCATTCCCTATCAGTATGTGCTGCAGCAACAAATATCACAATTATTCATCTCTAAACACACCAAGCATTTATTATTATATACACCCGTGACGCATCTCAAGGCACGTGTTCGTCACCCGTTGGAAAAGTGCTGCTATATAAATGAACAAGAAACAATAATAATAATATAGCCAAGTCTTACCTTGTGATAACCTTTGAGTCATTTAATTTGAAAAGCAGCTAATTCATCTAAAGGGAAGATGTGGTGTTGCACAGCTTTTCAAGAAGAACAAATGTTTCCTTGTCCTTTTCATGTCAACCCCACCACCCCACTCAGGGGTTTTGTTACCGCTGGCGCTCACTAGAAGACTACCTTACCCATCATTGCTTGAGAACTACAGCGAACTATGGCAACTCGAATAGCTCAAAAAACACGTTGGCATTTTGCACTAAATGATTAAAAAAAATAATAAGAGTAATATCTTTCCTGAATTTTCTATGAATGTTCTGTTTTCTTGTAATTACAATTACAATAACTAGCTGAAAGTACTATTGCTAAAAATGGAACAAAGACTTGAAACGTAACACCTGGATCTTCTCTTCAAAGATTTGAGACTTGACTTGGACCTCAGGGACTTGTGAACACGTCTGGTACACAGGTGCTACTTTTCAGTATCTAGAGTACTACGTACCATTTCCTCAGCAGTATAACTACAGTTGAGGCCAAATGTTTGCATACACCTAGGTTAAAGACCTTCAAACTCAATTTTCACAACACTTTCATGTAATTTCATCACAGCACAGCTGGTTGTTCTACATGTTACTGGCATGTTTCTACTAGTGGTAATTCATATCTTTCACATCACAGTATAGAAGATAATGGGTAGAAGCTTGTCTGTTGAACCTAATCTGTGAATGTTCTGTTTTCAGAGCAGTCAGCTGTATTATGATGCCAACACTGGCATCTACTACTGCTATGACCACACCAGTGGAAAGTATCAGTTCCACTCTCGAATTGAGCTGTCTACAGTTCAACCAGGCCAAACTGCCAATGACCAGGAGAGTGTCAACAAAAGGCAGAGCAAGAGGACCTTGGAGAGACCAGAACATCCAGAGGCCCAGGTAAAATGCTTAAACCTGTTTAAGTCCCAGGTAAAGTAGGCCTACGTCTGAGTGAGAATGTTTTACAGCAGGGGTTCAAAACTCCAGTCTTAGGGACACATTGCCCTGTGCAGTTTGAAGTTTTTCCTTCCCACAACACTGCTCAGTTAGCAGATCAGTTGGACCGGTTGTGTCGGCAGCAGCGAAAACATTAAACAGTGCAGGGCAGGTGGTCCTCAGGGCTGAAGTTAAGCACTCCTGTGTTACAATGTTAACAATGGATCCACTTATGATTGTAGCACAGACGTGACCGTAATCCAGATATTCAAATATTAAGTAAGTGTGTACAATGTGATTTATATATTGCACTCACTTTTTTTATGTATTAAAATGTCCACTGATGGAACCCCATGTTGAAATACTACACATTTAAATGGTTTGTTTTTTAAGAGTATTTCCTAGTTTTATTGTAATTGCAGATTTGGAAAAAAGAATAGATTAAATTGACCATATTAAAGCTGCAATACTGACCTTTGCCTCTCTATCGCCATCTCTGTTTGAATTGCAAGTTAGTTGCTGAGGAGTTTATAAAAAACACAATTTTTATTTATATATTTATATTTAAAACGTGGGCTGTGTTTCGGCATTGCTCATCTGTACGGATGAATCTGATGGTTTGAGGTATACTTATCAGAGACGTCAGGTCCACTAATAATGCATGACTTTGGGCTTCATTTTTTTCTGCTATCGTTTGAAAAAGTCGTGGGTTGCGTTTTTTGTTTTTGCAAAATATGGATCATCGCTTCTACGTGATCTTGCATTAGTTATATTTTGCAACATAACTTGCAGTATCTATTATTTTCACAACACAAGGGGCACCTTGTGACTGCCTGATACGGAAAACTTTTCACCAAATGATAGTAAAGTGTCCTTATTTATTTATTTATTTATTTAGAATTTTTATTACTGCATTCAACTCGTATGTAGCATGTAACTGTGCATTAACAGATCGTATATTATTTTGTAACTCAGAATAACTTTCAGCTCTGATTAACCGGCTCCTAAAAAACTGAGACTGATGCTCATGAAAATTTGTTTCTGAAAATCAAGCTCCTACTTTTCTCACACGTTAGTTGATGTAACTTTTGAACTTATATGGCCAATTTAAATTTCCTGACCACCACCCATCACATTCCCTCCCCAATCAGAAATCTCCCAGTTCTCTTTCCTAATTGGTTGATTGATTGTCTCCTACCTAACAGAACCACAGTGGGGTGAAGGAGAGGCCCAAAGCTGTAAAAGATCAGGAGCAGCAGAGCATGGGGAAGAGGGGTGAAACCGTCACACAGAGAAAAGGACAACACTGTCTGAGCCGGACGCGCCAGTCTCGTTCCCGGAGCCGGACGCGCCAGTCTCGTTCCCGGAGCCGGACGCGCCAGTCTCGTTCCCGGAGCCGGACGCGCCAGTCTCGTTCCCGGAGCCGGACTCGATCACTGAGCAGGACGCACCTGTCTCGCTCACATAGCAAGTTGCAAGGACTTAACAGGACATGTTCTGAAGACAGGAAGAAGAAGAAAAAGAAGAAGAAGAGAGAGTCACACTTGCACAGGGATTGGAGCTCACACTCTGCTAATATGGACAGTGAAAGTGAGCCAGAAGAAGGAGAGATCTTGCAGTCCAGGACAAAGAAGTATCCTTCACCATCATCCTCGTCAGCATCTCTGTCTCCCAATTCGGTTACGTCTCCAGTTTCATACAGCCCAGAGAGAGACATGCAACCAATGGAAGGTGAGGTAGATACCCTATTCCACTGACAGCTCCGTTTAGCTCCTTATTCTAAGTGTGGAGATAGTCATGTGAAAAAATAAGTACACTCCATGGAATTTTATTTTATTTTTTTACATATTTGGACAAGCAAACATATGATCCTCTTTGAAACATGCATATTAATAAAGTTGATACACGCCATCAAATGACACATGCATACAATCGACATTTTTGTAGTAATTTTCACATCAGTCACAGGAAAAAAGTAAGTACACCCCTACATTTATCACATCTTCAGGAATGAATAATGTTTTTGAAGATTGTGTGCCAGTGATTAGAACCTGCTTAAGGAGTGCAGGTGGAACTGGTCTTATTTATACCCCTCTTATATCTAATGTCTGGTGTTCCCTTTTTAATTTAGTTATTGAGGTGTATGGTGTCATCATGCCAAGATCTAAAGAGTTCTGTAGGGCCTTCAGAAAGGTTGGAATGGAAACCTGCACCCACACCAGCCCTTTCCAGATAAGATTGGATACCCCCGGTGTAGAGGTTTCTTGTAGACGTTTTGCTGTATGTGGCTGCAGCTGAATATTACTTAACATTATCATCATAATAACAATAATAATAAGAAGAATTATTCTTATTCCTGGAAGTGTAGGGTCTGAAACAATACCCATGCTTCTCTTTGCCTCATCCCTTTTTTTTGTGGAGAAAACCTAAAAAAATCACAAAATGTTCCCATATAAAAACGCGTTTGTTTTGATGCCGCAAATTAGAACCCCGAAGTAGTTTTTATTGATGAACTAAATGCTTTGCATATTCTATCCATTCCTTCTACAGAGAAATGCAAGACGTTCATTAAATTTTTCGTGTTTTAATCCCTGATGGACACATTCTGGGTGAATATGTAGGCAATCTCACATGTTGTTCAGAAGCGTAGACTCTTGCGTTACATCGCAACGCCCACATGCGTACATGGAACCAATCCGAAGTATAAAACAACATCGACCATTTTGCTATTGTTAAGCCCTATCACCTATAAACCATATTTTGTAGTCTCCTTCCTAGATTATGTGTGTGTGTTACAGAAGGATGGCCCCCATGCGTGAGAGTGATTGTGGTTCGCTCTCCTGTCCTGCAGCCCGGCACTCTTTTCATCCTCACAGCTGACAGTATCGCCACTATTGGCCGGTCAGTAACACGCCCGGGTGTGTGTCGGCTGTTTGTGGTTTCGCAAATCATCATTTCGTCTGACTTTTATAATGTGTCGTGGGTGCATTTGCAGGGAGAAGGATATGGACCATGCCATCAGGATTCCAGAGATGGGAGTCAGTAAGGTATGAACTGTCAGAATTAAGCAGCCTAGATGTGCAACTAAACTCCTCAACGCTCACACTTTTGAGTTTAAGGTCTAAAATAAACAGCGGTTGAGTAGTCTAGTTTGTCTTTAGGTAGCTGCAGAAAAGGATGGATGGAATCGACATGTCTATCAGTTGATAGAGGCTAAAATAAAATAATGGTTTTAATTACAGTAGTTTATCTATACTGTCTAGAGCTATTGGTGATCAAAAGAAAGAGGATTGGCCTAGAAAATTGTTTTCCCCAATATGTCATGTGGTGTAGCGATAGGTAGGCTACTGCTACATTAGACATGCTAAATTGTAGCTTGTATATCTAACAAGGTTGGCACACATGTTATTAAAATATACCAGTGGCGGTCATCAGGGTCCCAGCACTGCACCACAAGAAACACCTTATCCCACTGACGGAATTGACTGATTCTGGGACCCCCTTCTTTTTTTTTTTTCTTTTTTTTTTCTTTTTTTTTCTTTTCTTTTTTTTTAATAAATATTCATTAAATATTGCGACACAAATTCTTAATCCATCCTATGAAAATACAGTTTCACTATGGTGCATTTCTAGTTATTGTCCCGTGTGTGTATTTAGACATTTGCGTGTATGCAGATCCATGCCGAGGTGTAATTTGAGGTGTGTGTTTCTGTGTACAGTGCCACGTAGAAGTGTATTTTGATCAGGATCAGCAGTGTTACATGTTGGTCGACCGGGGCAGTCAGAACGGCACGGTGCTCAATGGCAACAGAATTTTACAGGTATTGCACCACATCGATCTTGTGTCATAGACACAGTTTGCTTCCTGTTCTATTTACATACTGTCTTTAAGTGGTATTGTGATTTTTAGAAAATTAGAAGAAATGAGTTGGGTTTGTGTTGTGCTTTGTGTTCTGTCCACTGAATAAAACGATCTCACATTGCTGATAAAGCGACATTTTCTTGTCGTTAACATAACGTGTGTTTAGACCTGTAATTTAAACCAGTATTTTTTAGCTGTGATTCACAATAGTTCCTTGGCTCCTCTCAGTAAAAGGCAACTTGTAAGGCACGCACGGATAAGGCTAGATAATGTGGTTCTCTTAACTGAGAGTATACACGATATGCCAAAAGTGTATAGACATCATACCTATATATGGGCCTTACCCACACTGTTACCACAAAGGTGAAGGAACACAATAGTTTTAGTATGCTGTAGGTTTAAGATTTCCCTGCACTGGAACTAAAGGGTCTAGCCCAAACCCATGCCAGCGTGACGGTGCCCCTGGGCGCAAAGCGAGCTCCATGAAGACATGGTTTGGCAAGGTTGGAAGAGCTGAACTCGAGCGGTTTGGAGGTAGTGGAGACCGTTGTAGCAGGAAAGTGGGGACTAAATCTGCAATTGGATGTTCAGTAAACACACATGGTGTGAGGGTCAGGTGTCCACATATTTTTGGCCATACAGTGTATTTCAGGGGTTCTGGACAGTTTACTGCACGTGGAGAATTCAATTCCATCCTCCCAGCCATTTGATGGCATATTTGTATTGAGGCAGTCGTACACAGGGTTCTTGTATCGGTTCACAACCTTTTCCAACTCAAGAGCATGAGGAGATGATGTCTATGTTCCTAAGCAGGGAATGCAATCTGGGAAAATCGATTCAAGGCTAAAGTGAATTTCTTTGTCCACAGCCTAAAGTGCGCAGTGACCCTTGCCCTTTAACGCATGGCGATGAAGTGAAACTGGGTGAGACAGTTTTATCCTTCCACATTCACATGGGTTCGGACACGTGCGATGCTTGCGAACCTGGACAGGTTCGAGCTCACCTGAGTTACCGCCGCCCAGAAGAAAACATGGGTATGCAAGTACATACTTTAAGGAATCACAAGCTACTGCTAATAAGTACACCATTTACAGCGATGATTATAATGAATTTGAATTGATTGGTGTTTGTCTGATCTGTGTGTTTGTGTTCAGGTGTTGTACTGAGTAAGGAAGACAAAGAGGTGCAGAGACAGAGACAGCTCAAACAGATCAAACTTAAATATGGCCTTAAAGTAAGTTGGCCTTTTTTTTTCTTCCTCTCTCTGTAAGGAATTTATGTATGCATGTATTTTTAATGTAGGAATTTGTTTACTGTGCAGGAGCCAAAAAAGCAAAAAACAAACATATTTTAAATTCAAATTTCAATCCTTGATCTGTTTACAGAGACCAAAATCATTACCTATATTTTGCAAACGTTTGAGATTTCCTTCATGTGCGACGTGACATAAATGTGTGTGTGTGTGTGTGTGTGTGTGTGTCTAGAACAGTGCTTACGAAGGTGGCTGTGTGTCGAGCAATAAGTATAAGGACAGAGCAGAGAACCGGAGGCAGACAGTGGGGAGTGAAGGAACCTTCTACAGAGACGATGCCCCTGCATCTGTGCACGTGTACGTCACTTCTCTGCCTCCTATACACTGGGGTTGATCTCGGACACTGCTACTGTATGAAACAAACATAACTATAATAAGAAGACTATGTATATGAAAACGTCAACTTTCCTCTGGCTCTTTAAAGAAAAAAAATCATAACTTTTTTTTTTTGGCTTTTATGGCTCTGCCAGCTGAAAAGGTTCCTGACCTCTGCTTTACGGTCTCGTCGCGTGACGTGGAGCCGACATTGACACCAGCATCGCCTCCGCAGTCAATGCTACACAAAGTCTCAGGACCCATCCGCAGACATTTCTTAATTTCACTAATGTCCAAAACCCTTGCCCCGTACGCGCGCACACACCTCACCTTCACCAGATGTGCATTTCCCAGTGCCTCACCATGAAGCAAGCATTAGTGAACACAAACTTTCAAGCACCATCGTGTCTGTGCTGCTCTCTCTCTCTTATCCTCGCCACAGCACAAATTACAATGTCAATATATTGGTCTTATTTTGCAGTTCCTCATTTACTACTGTTCCTGAAGGATTAAAATGTTCCTGTGATCATCACTGAAGTCTCTTTTATATACTTTACGTGTGTGTGTGCAGCGAGATCAGTGACCGGAACAAGGGTCGTCAGATGTTGGAGCGAATGGGATGGAAGAGCGGAGAGGGACTAGGCAGAGATGGAGGAGGCATTACCGAGCCTGTAAGCGCACACACACAGACCAGTGGGCATGTCTGAATAGGAACGATGGATGTGTATAAACATTTAATGAATAAAATGGTATTATTTCAGTAATATTTTATGGATAACAAACCCCAATTTAAAAAGCCAGCAAACCCTCAAGGGTTAGCCATTAAAAAAATGGATATGGACTCTCTGGTGTGCAATCAGCAAACAGATCCTGTTGAAATATTTACAGACCCATTCTCACCCATTCCTCTCTCACCTTCTGTTTAGGTGGAGGTGCAAGTTCGGGTGCCTCAGTCCGGTCTGGGCTGTGGAGCGATTTTTCCTGTGGATGAGGTTCCTGCTGGCCAGAGTAGAAGACAGCAGAACTGGGAGCACGCAAGGGAGCGCTTCCAACACGCAGACCTCGGTCACGACGAAGCCGACTCAGGAGACGTCCTACCGAGTGACCTGTGAACCTCGCTTTGCGGTCCGAGTCGACGCAGTGCGACGATTATTCGCTTTGAGGACACAGCGCCAGAAGTAGACTCGACTCAAGGGACCGAGTAACAGAGTTTACACATTTCATAGTGAACGTGGTAGAATGAAATACACAAATTGTACATTAAAAGAATTCTGTAGTGTTTATATCCACAGCTTGTATACTTTTGTTAATAAATCTGCAAAACTACTTTCTGCTCTGTATTTTACAAAGATGCAGAATGTGGGTCAGTGTATAACAGTAAAATAATATTACTTTATTAATTACGTAATACTTCTAAAATGCAGCTCAAAGTATTTTAAAGTATATCTTAAAAGAAAAAGAAACAAAAAGGCCCTAAAAAAAAGTTAGATATGAAAGAGCAGTGACAGGAAGTCCATCTGGCATTTTATCTTGTCGTTTAATGTGCAGAAACAATCTAACAACTAGAACATCACATAAAAATATTCCAATGTATGATATACAAAAACAGCAGTATTTTATTTCAACAGAAATACAGCAGTAAAGGGTTTGCAGATCCCCCCCCCCATATCCATAAATTAAAAATGTGTATAAAACCCAAGGTCATTTACAATCTGAAGTGGGCATGATCTAAACCTGACGGGTTTGTTTCTTTCTTACTTTCTTTCACCCACCAGAAACATCAGAATACACGGGGCGGGATTTTCGTGCTTTAGGCAGCTAGCTACGGTTAAGTCAAATCAAACTAGGGTCCAGCCCTTTCCCAGATAACCAGCTCGCTTTGTTTTAACTAGCTCGCTCTGTGCTCACTGTACGATTAGATAAGCTCTCGTTGACCGTGTAGGGTTCACCTAGAATCTGGTGAATGATACAAAAAAAACCCAGCTAACGCCACAGTACCAAATGTACTTTCACAAGTAGCTTGCAATAGCACTCGTATACCAGAGAAAGAAATTCCCAAGACTTAAATGAGTAACTTTCAAATAATACATGACCTTTTTTTATGACCTCTTCTGAAAATAGGCTCTTTAATAGCCATTTATATATTGTTAATTTAAAAAAAAACATGATTTATTTGATCTTATATGCAAAAAAGTCATGTAAAGAGCCTCAAAGGATCACAATCACATGATTCATTTATAAAATCCATTAAAAAATAAAAACGTTCAAATACAATATGATTTGTCAGAAATGTTAAGAACAAACATCAGCCTAACAGCAGTTTAAAATAGAACCATTCATTTCGAATAAAATTTAAGCACGATCAGTAAAAGTTACAGCTACAACTTACTTTTTGTTCAGTCACAGTTAGTCACGATAATAAAGACGGTGATAATCAACTCCTATTAAACAGCAGGAGCATTCAGAGTGAGACGCCAGCTGTGGAGTTGACATCTGTTGAATACTCATGCTTTAACTTTTTTTTTTTTTTTTAAAGAAATGTTTTGCACTCTCTCTCTTCTTTAAAAATAACCCATGTTCTTTGCAGGCTGTATTTTGCAAAACCCGACATCCCGTTCCTCACCTCACCCTAGGTAATCGCTTTAAGGTGAGACCGAGTGCGAGAAGGTTCAGAGGCACCCTTTCTCCTCCAGCTTCAGGAATAGAGCCAGACTGCGCAGATGTGACTCCCTTTCTCCGTCTTTCCACACAATGAGCAGATGATCAGCTGAGCAAGTGACCACTCCCCTCTTGCCAAAACTCAGAAACATCTGTATCATAGAAAATACAGGAGCAGGACGTTTAAGCAGATTGATTGATGTGGTGCTTTTTCCTGCTTTCTAAACTGTTACTCAAGTTATAGACCTATATATGTGTAATTCAGGCCAAACGTTTTACATTCACCCAAGTTAAATCCATTCAAACTCACATTTTCATGACTCATACACATTTCATGTTACCATAAGTTTCCTGTGTTAAGTCGATTATCAGATATCGACTTTATTTCTGTATAAGGTATATCTGTATATTCCTCCTGACAGATCTGATGCACTCAGGTACACTGGAGGTGCTTTTGGTGGTGGTGAACTTTTTCAGCAATTTGTGGTACAGTAGCTGTACTGTATGATCGAACCATGTTACTCATGTCACCTATCAGTGGTTTAATGTTACGGCTGATCGGTGTTTAAACATGGCATATAGGGGTTACAGGGGTTCCCAAACTTTTCCAGGGCAAGGCCCCCCAAATGGCATTAGCATTTGACCGAGACCCCCCTTTTGCAGGATGTCTTTAAAAGACATTAAAAATACAGACTTTTGAATATATCCCCCTTTTTTTTATTGATAATTACATCTTACACCTTTACATTAGGAATTTATTGCGTGTGTCTTAGAGTGATGTGTACAATTGATTTAATTTATTGATACTCATTTTTATGTACATCATGGTTCAAAAGTTGACAATCCTGACATACAGGTAAAATTAACTTAAACTATAATAATAATAATAATGCTCTAGAATTTCTATGCGGTGTTTCTGGCGCCATCTGGCAGCCTCCAGTTTTAGGAACACTGCTGTAAATCCCGTCTGATTGCTCCTGCCTCCGTTCACTGATATTATTATTTAATTATTTCAGAATGCGCATATACAATGGCTTCTCTTGTATTTGAACTAAGTTTAGTGTCATGTCAGTAAAAAAACGAGTCAATAAAATCAGGTTATTTTCATCACCTATCAAATTGGAGGTGTTTTACATTCTCCAGCTTTATTCAGGACTACCTGCGAATTACACCTAAAACAGCCCAGTGATTTTTTTTTTAAACATTAATATTTATATACTTTAAATCTTGATCATAATATTTTACTTGACAGGCACTGTTTAAAAAAAAATTTATACTTTCGCCTAGAGAAGGAAAGCTGCAGAGAAATCTTTCCGCACTGTGAGACGTGGCCTCAGATGGCGTGGAGTACCCGTGCGTGAAAATATCGCGCATGCGCATTGCAAACCGAGACGAGGGACTCTCAGGGTAGGTGTTACACTGCCTGCCCGTTTTCCGACATATCCCGCCTCCTTTTGCTAGGATTTGTGATTGGACGTCTGAGCAGCTTGCTGTTGAGACCGGAAACAGTAGATGCGTCAATAGCGTCGCCATCTTGGAGAGAGTGAAAAGTCATTGAGTTTATCAGAATGTAACAAAATGATTTTCTCCAAATATTCTGACACAATGAGCAACATTTGGATGGAAACGAGGGAAAAGAATGATTTTTCAGAGATGCAGGTTCTGATACCATGTGTTTTTATTTAAGTGGGATACTTTAACATGACATGAAGGCAGGACTACAGTACATCATAATAATGTTTAGTCTTTAACTTGATCCCAGTTTTTTAGTTTTTTTTTTTTTTTTTACTATTTGGGAGTACACATGACGGCATGTGTGAAGATTAGTTTGTAATAGAATAAGTACTACTGACTTAGTTTGTTTAAGTCTTTGAATACAAACCGGTGAAGAAAAGCCTGCAGCTTTAACGCATCTTGGCACCGATTTTACAAGTCTCTGGAACTGTACTGGAGAAATTAACACCATTCTAATGAAAGATATTCAATCAACTGGTGTTTTGATGGTGGCATCAAAGAGCGTTGTCTAACTCATCAGTCCAAAATCTCCAGTAGGCATTCATTAGGTTGAATCAAGACCACTCCTATGAGGATAGAAAGGTCCCAGGTCTTCTCTTTTCAGCTCATCTTGTGCTTATGTCTGAGGACTGGGATGGCCATGTCAAACGCTTGGTTCTTTGGTCTCTGAACCATTTTATGTGGACTTGGTTAGATTTTACACCATTGTTCTGGTGGAAGATCCAACCATGACCTAGTTGTCATGGTTGGGTGGTGGTAACCAGATTCTAGGTTCTTTCCTGTATAAACATCTTTCACTTTACTGCAAACAGTAAGTTTTGTTGTTGTTGTTGTTGTTGTTAAAGAGCTCTATTTTTGTCTCATCTGACCACAAACCCAGTTGCAGACATGGTTTCAAAAGCATCTAGTGAACTCCAGACACATACATCATTTGTGCTTAGAAAGAAAAGACTTTCCAAAGAGGTTGCTGGTATGGAGGTGGTGCCTACTTGTGGATTTGGAAACTTTGTTGACGACAAAATGCTGCCATCTTGGAGAATCTTGAAGAACTTATTTTCTTTATCACTGTGTTCTCTTCCAGGTAGGTTGAAGAATATTTTTTCATAAAGATTTTTTTAACCTGTCTTTACCAAAGGTGCCAGTAATTATGGAGCTTAATACATTGTTTTAAACCCTTTATGGAAGCAGCTCCACTCGTTATGTTTCTCAGTTCATTTATTTTTACATAATCATACATGAAACTTCTGTATTTTATTTTATTCTCAGTTAACCTTGTTATTGCTGATTCCTGTTATGTGAATTATATAACTGCACTGAGATCTGAACTGTAACTGATTGTTATTAGGATATTCATTGATTAGACTATTAGCTATTTTTAATTATATTTAGTTATGAGACAAATTATATTTGATCCTGGAGTGCGTCCTGTCCTGCTCATTTTAAAGCTCACTTGAGTTGATGCAGTTGTCTAAGAGCAGGGAACATACTAAAAATTACTAGGATAGGAGTTTCTCCAGGACCATGGTTGGATTCGTGTGCCACAGACGACGTTTACATGCACGTAAATTTCCGTTTAAGGTCTATATTCGGATTGCAACCCTATTCCGGATACGATGTTTATATGCATCCAGTTTTCGGAATATTCCTCTATACGTGGTTGTGTCCATTTAGCCCGAGTTGCCATTCCTAAATACCTAGCCTACAGCTAAGCATCTGTTAGCACTCAATTCCATGCGGACTGAGCATGCGCATATACCTCCTTTCAGTGGATTTTCGGAATAAGGTGTTTACATTCAACTCGTTTCTGTTTTTATCTTCCAGGGGTGCGATTCAGAATATTGCCTTAATCTGAATCGGGCAATCCGATTGCAGCGTTTACATTCCTCAATACTAATTACAATATCGCAGAATTCTGATTAATATCGGAATCCTGACGTGCATGTAAACTGTAAACAATGCAGTCCGGTCCTTTCCAATATGGCGGATGTCTCGGCGTATCAGAGGTGCCATAAACGGCAGCCAGTGCTTGTGCGTGGACTGTTAGCCAACGCAGAGGAAGGAGGCGGGGCTTTTCTAAGAACACTGCGGGGAAAGAAAGCACCTCGGCTTATACAAAAGCGCATCTCGAATATTTACACTATATTGAAATAGATGGTTAGCGGGAGCAGTCGCATAACAGCAGATCGAACGGTTTAAACTGCGGAAATTTGCGACGTTTTGCGACACCGGAGCTCCGGCGGGTCCATGAACGCGGCTTGCGCTTCGGTCCAAACTCAAGAATGTAGCGGGAAGAGAACCCGTTAACGGGAGAGCAGGTAAGACGAGATGTGTAATTCGCGGGCGGTTAGTTTTCTACGCGGTAAATAACCGTGGTAATGAATTGAACGCAGAGCCCGGTGTGGGGAAAGCCGTTAGCTCTGCTGCTAGTCAATGTAGGTATGTGAGCTAGCTAGGGTTAACTACACACTGTGTGTTGTTAACCAGTGTGTTTATCCTCTGTGTTTAACATTCTTACACCTCCTGCTTCTTCACACAAGACCTGATCCTCTCTTCTAAACAAGTCAACACGTCTCCCCTTAAACATCCCGCTACGACAGTTTAGATTCGCCTGAATGTGAATATACACACACACACTAATTACAGGACAGATTTTCCACTGCTTTCATTTAAATGAGTACACATGCACTTCCTTGGTTACACGTTGCTTGGTGGCATGTCAGGAGTAGAGCCCCACACACACACACACACACACACACACGACCATTAGCGTTGAAAGCCAAGGCTTTCTGTCAGGGGAAAATAGTTAATGCAAGCTCAAAGAGACACTTGATGACGGCACAGACATTTACATCTTGGTTGTAATAACGACTTCTACACGGTTTTCTGAAGACACATGGGAGAGAATAGAGTTTCATCAGGATAGGAACTGAGTGAGGTACAGAGTGTGTGGAGAGAATCCTACAGCGGTGCGATGCAGAGTGGATTCGTTTGATATGAACTCCATATAGCTGAGCGATGTGATGAAGGTTGCAGTGTTGTACATTGTAACGGTTTTAAATAAACACTTTACTGAGAAACCAGAGAGCGTAAATGTTAAATGTTCTGAAGACTTTCCTGAGCTGAGAAACTTCGCAAAGCACAGTGACCAGTCAAAGTGCGGAGAAAACTCCTTAGATCTCTAGTAATAAAAAGCGAAATAAATATCTCCTAACGAAAAAACTTCACCACACCGACATTCCAGTTTTATTTGGTTGGTCAGAGGGAACAGCGGAGATGGGTGGTTGGTCAGAGGGAACAGCGGAGATGGGTGGTTGGTCAGAGGGAACAGCGGAGATGGGTGGTTGGTCAGAGGGAA
>JAOUWY010000035.1:1057590-1069201 GCA_025728095.1 Prietella phreatophila
TCTGTGAGCGGCGGTTCTGTGAGTCTGTGAGCGGCGGTTCTGTGAATCTGTGAGCGGCGGTTCTGTGAGTCTGTGAGTGGCGTTTCTGTGAGCGGCGGTTCTGTGAGCGGCGGTTCTGTGAGCGGCGGTTCTGTGAATCTGTGAGCGGCGGTTCTGTGAGCGGAGGTTCTGTGAGTCTGTGAGCGGCGGGTCTGTGAAACTGTGAGTGGCGTTTCTGTGAGCGGCGTTTCTGTGAATCTGTGAGCGGCGGTTCTGTGAGTCTGTGAGCGGCGGTTCTGTGAGCGGCGGTTCTGTGAATCTGTGAGCGGCGGTTCTGTGGGGGGAAATGCCTTGTTGATAAGATAGGTTCAAGAAGAATGGTGAGACCAGATTGAGCTCACAGGAAGCCTGTGGAACATCAAATAATCTCTCTTTACACTCCTGATGAGCAGAAAAAAGAATCAAAGACTGCACAACACGCCTGGGCCCTATTTCCAAACAAACACTGATTAGTGTTTATAGTGTAGTGTGTTTCTGAATTTTTAATACTGATGTTGAATTCTTTTGAGAGTGGAAAAGACTCAAGTAGTGGAACTGAACTGGAATTTTGATGACCTGATTGTGCAGAGTCATTATTCGTCCGTGATGAGATAACGGTTTGTTCTTCTTAAGCGTGTAGACAAGACCATTTCCTGTTTATCCACCCAGTTTATGTGCTCAGGGTCCAGTCAGAGGATCGGCACTAAATCCCTGTTTATTTATGTTCTTCATTTGGAATTTTTAGGAATATAGTTTTGTGTGTTCTTTAAAATGGTGGTTTAATGGAGTTGCTTAATATTTCACAACACCTAGAAGCAGAGTGCAATAAATACAGCTCTATAACGTGGTTACAGGACACAGACTAGCTTCAGGACTGAACGTCTCACCCTCTCGTCCATGCTTCCCTTCTCTGGCTCCCCCTGCAGGGAGTTAAGGGCGTTCTCCACACGTGCCAGGCGTCCGCTCAGAGAAAGCAGGAGGTTGACGATTTTTTCTAAGTCTCCAATAAACATACGGTACTTCTCACTCTCGTTGGGTTTGCAGTGCTCCTGCACCAGCGCCTCTATCCTGCCGCCCAGAGCACTGTAGCACAGCTGCTCCTCGAACAGTCTCTCTCTCTCCATCCGCAACACCTCTAAGCTCATGGTCAGAGCCTGCAGGAGCGCCACCTACAGGAGTAGAGGATACACTGTACTAAACGCAACCTGCAGCATCTACAGGTTTGTAATTGAATCATTCGTCTTCTCTATGGGATTCAAATGAACGGAAACTGGCAGGAATTCTTAGTTCAAGTTCGCTACTGAAAAAAAAAAACCAACCCAAACATTTTGGGACAGGACTATTCCTTTAAAAACAATGTTACTATAGTTGTGTCCAGAAATATTATGAATGGATGCGGATCAAACCTTCTTCTCATTCAAATTGGGTTCTTCTTCATCCAGATCAGTCTCCATCTGTCCGTGAACAGCTTTCACATGATCCTCAGGAGCAACACACACTGCATTCTCAACACTGTGTGAAGTAACACACAGACACACACACACACAAAGTGAGATAGTGCCAGAAAATCTGATTACAAATGAACTAGATTCCACTCAGCAAACAGGGCAGAAGTAACGGACACACTCGTGCACACACAATGGCATTAATGACGCATATTTCCAAACAGCCCAGCTAGTGCGTCACGTCTGTCCCCATCAACGCACATGCAAACACCACTGCAGGTTTTATACGTATATAATGAATACGATGCATCCTAGCTCGTAAATATACACCTTCATTCATGAGTATCTATTTCCTGATATCCGCTAAAATAAAATAAAGATGTCAGACCTTTATATGAAAATGATTCAACCATGCGACAAAACTCCACAGATCATATTTTTAACAACGACAACAATGACATTTAATTCAAACATATGTAAGGGATTATTCTAACAGATTAGAAAGAGCATTTAGCCATGGAACCTCAGCAGAAAGATTTCATCTCTATCAAGCTGAATATGTTCCAGCCATTCACCGCTAGGTGTTAGTGTTGTCGGGTTACTCCATGTAGAATTATTTAAATACCAGAAAACGTTCAAAATAAACATGACTAGACACGGTATTCAAATTTTGGTATGCCATCTGATTAATTAATTAATTAATTATTCCCCCCATCCCATCAGACATTCAATAATAATAATGATAATAATAATAATAATAATAGTAATAATAATCATAATTTCCCATAATACCCCTAAAAAAAGATTGTTTCTCCATACCTGTCACCTGCATGACTGCTGCTGTTCTTCGCTTGGGGCCATAGAGTAGATGAGCAGGAGGGAAAGATGTCCTCCATCAAGTCCAGCATAGTGGTGCTTGCCCAGATGTCCAGAAGAGGAGCAAGAGCCTCGTCTCGGCACGCCAGTTCCCGAGCCAGAGTCTCCACCCGCACTTCTGCCTCCGTGCGCTCCCTCCTGGCCAGCAATGGAAACTCAGGGCTTTCTGCAAGCTCTTCTGCCTCAGCTTCAGAGCTCACAGCAGGAATACTGGTGAAATCACGCTCAGAGGTTCCTGACAGGTACGAGAGGTTACGCAGCTGACGAACGTCTCTCTCTTGGTGGGCATTTGTGACAGACGGATGCTCAAAGATGCTGTAATGCAAGCGTGCAAGGTCATGAGTTCATCTTTATCATCTGATGTATTACAAATAATAGATTCATTCATTCATCTTCAATAACCGCTTCATTCTGGTCACGGTCATGGCTATTTTCATTGCTGGAAATTAAGGTATGTTGCCGTGATGCGGATGGAGCAATACCACGGGGGATATTAAATGCAATACCAAATTCTTTTAAATAATGTGTGCGTGTACCTGTTTAGAATTTGCGATTCTTGAGGCACTATGACATCAAGTGGCTTTTCCTTTACTTGAGGCTGGGTCAGCGGGTAGGGAAGCGGATTTTCCTCTGAGAAGTTTCCTTCTCTTCTTGACAGTGGGTGTAGTGGTGGAGAGGTTAGAGACAAAAACACCTCATCATCCCCCTGTGAAACAGTTGCAGATGAGGCAAAGCCAATACTGGACTCTGAGATCCGTAGAGAGGTGAGGGACCTAATGGGAGAGGTGGATTGTTTGGGAGAAGCGGGCAATTTAGAATGGCGTGGGTTGAAAGAGAAAGACGTGAGTGACTCTGCATCTTCTTGGTGTGGAGGTGAAAGGTCATGGGCTGTCTTCTCAGAGTCGTTCGGAGCGTCTTTGGAACTGTTCGCATCGGCAGAATTTTGATCGTCCGTTCCTGACAATGAACTTGTTCGATTTTCAGGAACAGTGCCTGGGAAAGTGATGGATTCTAGGTTGGGTTGGCACTGTGCCTTGTTGGTACTCTGCCACTCTGAAGAGGAGAAAGGACAGGGCAGTCCGACAGAAGCTGCCAGGCCTGAGGCGCTGTGGGATCGGGGTCGGTCCGAGTGGCGCTGTCGTTCCCTCCTTATCACGGGTGGGTTCAGCTGATTCAGACCTGGGTTCAGCAGACAGCTCTGCTCCAGACCAACTTCACTTGATGACTTTTGTGTGACCTCAGGTCCCACATTCCCTGATACCCTGTTCCACATACAGAAAGAAAAAAAGGGTTCGCAATATGACAAAAACACCATATTTGCAGACATCTTTACAATACACAACGTGTATCTGATATCTAAGTTTGGTGAACAAAGCACCGATCATTCCATACATACTCTAAAAAAAGATGTAAGAGATTCTTAAGCAATATTTACATATATGAAGAGAAAATGTGTGTTTTTGTCCAGTTTTCTCCCAATTTGGTCATTTGCCAGCCCCCACTCACTAGCCAGCGTTCCCATACCAACCAGGAAGGGTGAAGGCTAACACGTGCTGCCTCCAAAACACGTGAAACATGCCAGCACATCTTTTTGTCCTACAATTCATCCTACATCACACATTCAGAGGACAGTGCAGACGTATAAGCTCAGAGATTGGATAGTTTTTCACTGAGAGACGGAGAAGAAAGTCCCTCCCATCCCTCCCACCCAGACAGCACTGCCAATTTACTCTCTTGGACTTTCAGCCAAAGGTGGAATCACATATCAGGATTCAAACTCCCGGCGATACCACTTTTCTGTTTCATCAACATCGAGTTTGTAACGATGCCATCGAGTTTGTAACGATATCATTTCGCACACTATCCCAGCATGTTTATGTAAAAACATGTTTACAGTTTCCAATTGTACTGTTAAATATTCCATATAAAAGCAACTCTTTAGGATCAGCTCCAAAATGGCAACAGCAACACTAACCAACTAAACCATGGTTTCTGTGTTCCATGGTCCTTTTAATTTGGAGTTCTCGGTGTTTCACCCTCACTTGTCTGTGTTTATTTCAAAAGGTATAAAAGGTATAGGGAACAACACAGATAACAATAGCTTAGTGTTTATGAGTTCTGTGTTTTGGGTGCAGCACTTCTCATGTGATACTGTAGGTAGAAGGGCAGTGACTTGGGCCAGTTGGCTCGTTTACAAGACAAAAGCGAAACGGAACCAGACAAAGGACTGTTCATGTTTATATGAACAAACACACGCACGCACACCCACATACACACCTGTTTTCTTTAGAAACACTCCCGAACAATCTGTGGTCTCCAGCCAAGACATCCTAGAAGTTAAAAGAACAAGGAAACATAATTGGGGAGGTGAACAGAAACAAGGAAATGAATCAGGCCAAAGGAAGTTAACCATTATACTGTAATTACAAAGGCAGAAGTCTTCTGGGTCTAAAGGGGCAGTTAAGTGAGGCATTATGTGATTACTAACCAGCCCACTATGGTTAATGAGAAATATTAGAAACTTCCAAATGCTTACCCAGTACAAGGAAATTTAGTTTTGCTGTGCCTGTGCAAAAGTCTTAACCACCCTAATTTATTTTTTTATTTAGAACAAACTTTGTTATAGATTTTTTTATTTGATGACTTCTACATTAACGAGTCAATACAAAAAAAATTTAGTTTTCCAGCACTAAATGAAACGTCACAGAAAAATGTGTTTGTCAGTACAGAAAGCAGCGTATTAAGTGGTAAGAGACACTTCTCATATTAAAAAACACAATGACGGCTGGTGGGTTTCGCTGCAATAATAAGAAGCAACAGCCAAAGTCTCCAGAAGAACCGTGTCTGGTTCTGCAAGATGCTCAATAACATTTACAGCTCAGGTCCTTATAAACCTGCACTGATTCTACCTCAGACTACTTCTGTTTTTTTTTAGGGGTCATCACACCAAATATTGCCTTTGTTTCATTTATTGTTGTTTACTGCTCTTTATAGTATTTTTGTTAAATGGAGAAACATTTTAATTCATTATTTTTTGAAGGCATCTTTACTCTACAGCATTTCTTTCTTCAGGATATTTGCACAGTACTGTAATTAGTGTTTTCTGTCGCGGTCTTGTTTGATCTGCTAATGTAGAATCATTTCATCTTTCATATATGTAAAGTTAAAACAATTGCACAGTGTAGTGCACATCATACAGATTTGATGGGGAAATATGGGTTGGAATTCTAGCAACAACTCCTTTAAGACTGGAAAGTCATTTACACTGGCATTGTGATGTCATAACTCTTGACCTCAAGATTCATGCTCTGTCTTCATTGGTTATTGACTGAATCTGTCAATGATCTGTCAATGATTCTACAAGATGTGCATTAAAATGGGTTGTGCATGTCTATAATAACTGAAACACTTTGGAGTCTTTGTCTTAGGAGCTTGTGTTGACTCGCCATCTCTTGCAGACCCTGTAGTAGCTAATGGTCATGTGAAAAATGTTTATGCGCATGGTAATTGCTCTCAGAGATAAGCAGAGCTCCTAAACCATGTCAAATGTTTTATGCCTGAAACTGTGGCAGTTTGTTCATTATCTCCCATGACTACTCCCTGTAGTCACAGAGGAACTGTGTTTATCATTTTAGCACATCTGTCAGAGCCATGCCTGCCGACAGGCTCAGTGGCACCAAACAGGAAGTGAAGAGATTTGAATATTTCCTGGAGTGGGCACCAAGTTGATTCTTCATCATCCTTAACTGAGAAAAAGTGGGACGACCTCTTTCACTTCCTCACGACATAGAAATATGGGTTTGAGCATGTCTTCTTAGGCCTAAGAGAAAGGTTTCCTATGTAAGGTTTATTTACCGATATTATTTTAAAGAACTTTTTTTTTTACTATGTCTTGTCACAAAAGTCCTTCTCAAACACACGTTTCAAATGCTAAAGTATGGGCCATAATGATGAATGGTATAAATTATCTGATACCCAAATATGAAAGTTTTATACAGTGCTAATGTCGTAAGATCTTAAAACAAGTTCATTACCATGTTGTAGTTCTCCACAGCTGGAGAGGATTTTGATCTGAAGTGCTGAGAAACAGGACGACCTTGATTGCGATCCAAGAGGTCCTCTGCAGAAGCTGATTTCCCTGAGCTTCTGGCTGGAACAGGTCTTCCAAAAACTTCATCCAAGCTTTGGCTAGCAGGGGCACTGGGGAGGTGAGCCAAGGTTGGACCTGGAACATGGCCTGGAATGGTTCTCTTTGCTTGCCTTTCTGGTTTCTGTGGTTCTGCACTCTGTGGTCTAAAGGCAGACTGATAGATTTCAGATTGAGTCTGAGTTTGGGTGTTCCTGTTGGTGTACATGGGATATTGTGTATTGGCTGTAAGAGTGAAGGACTGGCAGTTAACCTCAGAGATACCCTCTCGTCCTGGCTCCTGAAGACAGCCCATGCTAGTGGTGGAGGTTCGGCTTTGTGAGTCTATGGAAGAACAGGAAGTTGATTGCATGTAGGCACTATGAGGACGATGAGGACGTCCATCCATCCGTCGACCAGTCTTGCGCTCCACGTAATCAGCCAAAGCATCTTGCTGCATCTGCTTTAACTCAGGTCTTGAGGTGGCTAATTTGGTACCTACACTATGAGTAGCTACAAGTTCAAACATCTTTCGTCGATCTGCAACACTTGTCTCAGGAAACTGGAATTGAGGTGGTGCCTTCTTTTGACATAAGCCAGACTCTTGATCAGAAACTCCAACCTCATGAATATTCTCTGGCTCAGAGTATGACAGTTTCTTTTGTTCCATGGTCAGTCGCTTTCGTCCACATATTCGCATAACTGGAGGCCCTACAGGAGGTATTCTTGGTAGCTCAGGAGCACTGGTCTTGTCTGGTAGCTCAACAGGAATAACATGGCGTTCTTTAGGAGTGTGTGGAGAGGAGGTGGGTTTGGGGCTCGTATTGGGTCCCTTCCTATCCAGGGACATGTGCTTCACAGGCACAGGAGGAGGGTTTATGCTCAAGTCTCGTCTTCGGAATGAAGTGGATCTCAGCACCTTGGACTGAGCATCCTTGATGCTATCTCTGTATGCTCGAGTAAAGGTGGTGTCAGGAACTGTGCCTAAGGTATACTGATGATCGTCTTTCCATTGGATGTCTTTGCTCTTTTCCTCAAGATGAAAAGTGCTCTTGCTCCTATGAAAGTCTTTGCCATTTTCCTCATTGAGTTGGAAAGTACTCTTGCTTCGGTGTAGGTCATGTGGTTTCCTATGCTGAGCTTGATCAGTGCTCACGTACCTTGGCTGCAGGTCCTGTGATGATTCTGCATTTCCCTCATGTCCCGTACTCCAACTTCTCCCTTGAGGGACATACCCTTTTTGCAGATCTTTCAGCCCAGACAGGGACCTCTTGGCACTGTGGGTAGCCGGACGTGGACCAACAGAGGAGCTGTAATTGCAGAGGCTGTGACTGTGACTACGTGGTTTGGTCTGCTGTCTCTCAAAGTGACTGACTTTCTCCATTACTGACATGCTACGGTCACTTTGGATGCTGTAATGGCTAGTAGTGCTCTGTGGGCTAGCACATCTCTGGACCTCTCCAAGTGCATTCTCAAGTCGGGTTAGTGGATGATCCAGATCTTGGTCCCTCTGTTGATGGGTGCCGGATTCATTGTGGAACCTACCTGAAGTGTTGATTCTTTGATCACTCCCTTGAGGTTGGGCATGCTCTTCTAAAAATTCACATGATGAGTAAAATGGTTGTGGATGGACATTCTGTTCTTGACATCTGCTTAGCTCTTCCTCTGTATGTTGTCTGTAAGATTCCATAATATCCATGCCATGTGAGTATCTGGGTTTCTCTCGCCTTGGCTGAACAGGGGTGTAAGGGTCCTTTCTTTCAAGGCCTAGGGACAGCCCTGGGGGCTTGGACCCCTGTGTTTGGAAATGAGACTTGTATAAGACACATTTGGTCTGAGGGTCATCTTTCACCTGGTTTGGTTGTTTAGGTTGTGAGGAAACAAGAGATTGGACAGAACTGGAGTAGGAAGCATTGCTTTGGTATCCGTTTTCTGCTGCCATCCTAACACCAAAATCTACTCCACAGTGTTCTTTTTGAGGAATGGGTTTACTCTCCTTGGCAAGTGCTGGATACACACTACTAGAGCTGGGGTTTGTACTTGGTATCTGTGCAAAATGGGGCTCTGGCAGTGGAACAGGGTAGGTGCCAGTAGGCAACATGGCTGATCCAGGCTGTGATAAAGGTGGAAGGCTTTGTTTGGGTTTAATTGTTGGGCTACTCTCAGGACTCTTTTCAAGTACAGTGTGAAGTTGGCCCTCTATTCCAAATGATGATTTTCATGATGCCACAGAGCCACTGGAGTGATGCCAAGAACCCTTGTGAAGAGCCCGTAAGGACCGAGCCTGCTCAAGACTGGCCCATGAGCTGGGCCGCTCATGGTTCCGGGCGGCTGCATAGCTGTCACTGCGTAAGGGAGGTGAAGGTGCCCCCTTCAGGTTTTCATAAGAGTTGCCATTGTGTGTTTGGCCCCATACTGGTTCTGCACTGTGACGATGAGACGTGACTGTACCACAACCACCGCTTACACTGCTACTGCTACTGCCACTGGTACTGTTAGACCGGTGACAACCCCTGCCCTGTACGCTCCCACATCTAGACGGATGTGCTTTGCTTTCATTAGTTTTTAGGATTGCTGTAGAAAGGACCTCATGCTCTGCAGACATGCCCTTTTGAGAGTCATTGACGGTGCGGACATAGTGAATATCTGCCTGATGCATGCCCTCTGCAGTTCTATGTTGAGGGACACTGTCCATGGAGTATGAACGCTCCTTGCTGAACGTTGGCCCAGCTGCAAGGTATTCTGGGATACTTGAGCTGGTAGAGAAGGAACTGTATGCAGAATCACGTTTGCTGTGCAGATGGTCAATGCTATTGGAGGATTTGGAGCCTGACAGTTGATTGCAGGAACTGTAAGCAGGGTGTGAATGATCTAGACTCTCCATGCTTCCCCTTGAACTGTACTGGTCTGGACTTTTCCTCAGAAATCCTGCATCATAACCTGACAGGTCTGTGGTGGAGGCACTGCGATTAAAAAATAAACAGTAGAGCTACATTTTGTATGAATATAAGTTAACAAGGAAAATGTAGAAACACAATACAGAAGAGTACATAACGGTGCTCTACAAGATTCAGATTTAGGCTGTAGGGTTAGTAGGGATGATTGAATTCTGTTTATAATGTATATATCTATGTCAATATGTTTCACTAAAAATGTTAAGATTCCATACACAGCCAAATAACGTCAATTTGAAGGTCACACAGGACAGAACTGTTGAGTTGAGCAGCGTGAAATAGCCCTGGTTATTGAGATTTTATTGGAATCACATTGCAATCTTCTTGGAAAAATGGACAGTGCTAGTACTATCCTTCGTGTGCATTATGGGTCCTGGCTAAAATTAATGATTGCTTTGAACTTGGATCAGCATCAAAGAGAGTAATTCGGTTCCTGATTAGAGATAATAAAATGGCATATCTTTAAACAAGGTGGTATTATTTTCACTCTTTGTGTGCAACAGGATATTCCTTTGAGGAGTAGACAGATGTTCGCTTGTTGAAATGTATATAAACAATAACAGAGTCATTCTAATTAATGTCTGAGTAAGTTTACTTTTCACTCGAGATATTGTTTTAACATCTATTTGTCTCTGACCTGCCATGGTAGCTTTGGTGCCAGGGAGCCCCCATGGCACCCTGGGATACCTGCATCATGCTGTCAGAGTCCAGAGGGCCCTCACTCAGCTTAGTGGAGTGCCAGGAATGGGGACGTGACCCAGTCTCACTGCCCCTGCAAAAATGGAGAGAAATGAATACATCTACCAAAGCTCACAGCAGATGAGGACAAGCCAACACCGATCACTGACACGCGTGCCTATACTGCTAAGTTGGACATACATTGCTAGCCTTTATTTAAATAATGAAACTTCTTTTAAAAACCAGAGAGCAAGTCCTTTCATTCCTGGTCTAGGGACAGCACTGGGGGCTTGGACCCCTGTGTTTGGAAATGAGACCTGTAAAAGCCACATTTAATCTGTGGGTCATCTTTTCACCTTGGTTTTGCAATTCCTCACACTCCACAGTTTGATCTAAAGGCTTATGACCGAAAATGGCTTCTGAGACAAATATGGAGAACAACACAAAGGACTTCCATTTAAACACTTGAACTGACCAATGACTCCACTGAATTATTTTAAGCCCACGGGGAGTGTATCCAAATGCCATTTTGCTAAGTGCAAGAGGAATGTGGAATTGGTTCTTTATCAGAACTCGATAATAAAAAAAATTAACCAAGTACACAATTCCTCCACTGGACCATCTTCAAGGATGCTAATAATTGCTCTGTCTTTAACTGTGAACATCAAACACTAAAGACATCCTGGACTGAGAGGAATGTAATGAATCCCTCACATATAATAGTTTCATGACAGAATCAGTTGGCAAGTGGTTCCAATAAGACCAATGTGTTTTGTTTGGGTTGAAAACCGGTCTATATTTAACCAAATATGGAGAAGACGTCCAGTTTGATATTTATTACAATAGGAAAGCAGCCAATTCCCACAAGCACAAGATGTAGCTAAGGCATTGCTTTAAAAAAAGAGGTTTTCAATATTTAACTCTTCCATACTTCAGTGAGGTGTAATAGTTTCCACGTTTATCTGTGGTTGCGGACCAATTCATGTATCTCCTAAAACATTTGGAGGATAATGCCACGATCATCACTTATACTGTACATGAAAACCTCATCTTCAACCAGCCCCAACCGCAACACTCTCCTGAAGGCTTACGTTCCCTCACGCAATCTGTGTGATCGGTTAACGACCAACGCTTAGTAGTGCCTACTCAGCGTGGCTCAAGGTCCATTTCCAGAACCTTCATATTCTAAATAATTACACTGTAGAAACCTGACTATAAAAAATGTAAGAAAGTAAATAAACAGGGACTTAGTGCTGATCTCCTGACTAGACTCAGGGCACTTAAAATTGGGTGGATAAACAGGAAATGCTCTTGTCTACTTACATAGGAAGAACTAAGCAGTTATCTCCTCGTGGACAAATAACGGCTCTACGTTTCCATTTCAGACATATTTTCTCTATCAAGTAATCAAAATTCCACTTGTGGTTTTGAGAAAAAGAGTTGAACAAAAGGTTGTAATATTAAAAATATATATAATTCCAGCGGTGTTTTAAAAACATAATAACTGTGCTACA
>JAOUWY010000035.1:1121970-1132660 GCA_025728095.1 Prietella phreatophila
CTACTTGAAAGGTCGACTAGTCGAACCATAAAACACGATTCCACCATGCTACTCTCCATCTCAGACAAGACAAAGCCGAGAAGTGGGCGGAGCTTCTGGACAGTGTTGATGTACGGCTTCTGCTTTGTGTAGTAAAAACCTAACTTGCATCTGTGGATGCAGCGGCGAATTGTGTCGGCCAACAAAGCTTTACCAAAGTATTCCCGAGCCCATGTCAGGATCTCCATTACGCACCGAGATTCGACCGGATGCCTTGAATCTTTTATTTATATTGTGCGCTATAGAAGGTGAAATGTCCAAAATCTTACTTGCCGAGCCTCGACCCGTCCTTGCTCTTGAACGTCTAGACCTTTTTTGGACTCTCCTTATACACTACGATTAGACGATTGCCTCACCTGTTTCACATCACCTTCTTATTCCAACTTCTCACATCACTATTCGTCCTAAATTGCCCCTGTCCCAGCTTTTTTGGAACGTGTCACATGCATCAATTTGAAAATAAATGTCAAAAAACTATGCAGTTGATTAGGTAAAACATAGAATATCTCATCTTTATACATTTTTTTTGTTTAAATACAAGTCAAAGTACATTTACAAAGTCACCCCACTTTGTTTTTATTAGTGTTTTCCATCCTGTCCCAACTTTTTCGGAATTGGGGTTGTACATGTGTGTTAGGCTGACATGAAACAAGCTTTATTAAGCAAAACTACCAATCCACTGTTCTAAAACAGAGAGAGACTTTGAATCAGCAGACTGTGAGAGACAAACCGTGACCTCATCAGACCTTTCACCTTATTGGATTTTCTGATAAGAGCTGTGTTAGTTTTAAGGTTACGTAAACCTGGGTTTTTCCCTGAACCAACATTATCGCACACAGAAGTTTGCCAGTGTGAATCAGCACAAACACATTCAACATGTACTCAATGGCCACGTTATTAGAAACACTTTGCATATCTTCGGCCATGATTTTGGTCATTTTCACCTCCTTCACCCTTATGTGGCTCTGGAATGGGATATTTAGTGAGCACATATGGATGTGACGGTCAGGTGTCCAAATACTTTTGGCCATATAGCGTATTTAAAAGAATCCATCTTGGATTTTTATCTTGGAATCTATCCAAGACTGTTATTTTCATTCATAGTAAATAAACCAGAGTGGTTGAAAGCTCAGTTTGGAATGGAAAGGGTGTCAAAGCTTTTGTTGTTTTTTTTTTGGTCTTATTAACTAAATAAAAACTACAGAAGGAAGGATTGTTTATAGCTGATATTACGTAAGTGAGGAACTGACTTGATTTGTGGATGTACCATTAAATGATAATGAAAATAAATAAACGGATAAAACGTATGCAGTGACACAAGTGAAAAGCATCCTCAAGTTTAATCTGATGATGACACAGCAATCGGTGTTCGGGAGCAAAGAGAACAAAATTGGATGTGCTCTCTGGGTGAGAGTGATGGGATACTCTCTCTCTCCCCTCTCAATCAGAGTGACACTAATCACGGGTGTCTGTGAGCTCATGAATGTGGAAGACAGCAGATAGGACTTTCATCGGAGTGTATTATGCTGTTAAACTGCAATTGACTGGCTTCACTTGTCTTGGCTTCACACCCTCCCTGGTTCGATAGCTGTCGTAATATGAGCTAGTGGGTGGCAATTGGCAGGAGACCAAATTGAGGAGGAAAAAAAAAAGTATTATACATCCAATCCATCTTCTATACCACTTACTCCTTCTCAGGGTCACGGGGAACCTGGAGCCTATCCCAGGGAGCATGGGGCATGAGGCGGGGTACACCCTGGACAGGGTGCCAGTCCATCACAGAGCACATACACACACACACCCATTCATACACTACGGACAATTTAGACACGCCAATCAGCCTACCATGCATGTGTTTGGACTGGGGGAGGAAACTGGAGTACCCGGAGGAAACCCTCGCAGCACGGGGAGAACATGCAAACTCCACACACACACACATGCCCCGGCGGGAATCGAACGTGCTAACCAGTAAGCCACCGGGCGCCCAAGTATTATATGTTTTATTTATTACTTCAATTGAAGATCGAAATGGTTCACAAACTGCTGTGGTGTACATGGAATAAAACACTGTGACGTGTTTTTATTAGAAAATAATCAACTATGGGGTAGAAATCACCTCCGCCTCGCCTTGGCGGTATCCCACAATTCTGTCGTGCTTTATTCCTTGCTTAACTTGTCAGAGGATTTCCATGAGACTTGTGCAGTGTGTTAATTGTAGTCACTCACAGTGAGTTATTCAGATGGATTGCTCGTGATAGACATGCTGATCGGTGTGTGGAAGATATTTTTGCTACTGTTTTTTTAACTGAAGAATGCATTCTAGGTACAGCTTATTTATTTTCATTGCTGCAATGTATCTAAAAACCACCAGTATGCTGACACGGTCATTTTCACAAGGTTCATAATAACACAACAGCTTTTCTTGTGACTGTTTCCTGCAGGGTGAGGAGTGAATATCAGAGTGCACAGGCTCTCTCCTTTTTATAATTTGAGATATGAAGGATGGCGGGTGCCATCACTCTATGCAGAGAGAGAGAGAGAGAGAGAGAGAGAGAGAACGAGAGAGAGAGCAAGCGAGAGAGAGAGAGAGCGAGAGAGAGAGAGAGAGCCAGAGGGAGTGAGGGAACGAGAGAGAGGAAGAGAGAGAGGGCATGAGAGAGCAAAAGCATGAGAGGGAGGGAGAGAGATGTTTTATTAATAGTCACTGAGGCACAGAGGAACATCATTTAAAGCCTGTGTGTGTGTTTTAGGTGATAAGCACACAGAAGATATCTTTTTCTAGATCTCTGTCAAAACAACCCTGTTTATCTGAAACAGATTTTAATGCAGTAAAACCAAAGGTCATGTTTGCATTGCTCACACGTGATTAAACCTCAGACAGACAGACAGACAGACAGATGCACATGAAGCTATGCTACATCATAGTTAGCTGAGAATGAAACCTGAGGACCTTCAGAACATGTTTAATCTTTCGAGGTTTGATCTCAGCTGAACTGAATATCGAGCTCACTTATTTTTGGCTTTATTCTGGGAAAAGAGGTGCTGCTGCTCAACCGCTCGTAAACGCTGGAGTGTTTGAAGCTTAGAAATAAGAGCACCATTTAAAAACAAAAGCCCAAGAGCCTTCACACAGGTTATTAATACACTACACAAAAATCAGGGTATTTGGATATCCATTCGTTTCTTTGTAACAAATGCAGAGTTATCTTTTCATTTCGATGCTTTTATGATTTATACAAGTTACAAGAAAATCATCTCGATTTGATCTCAATTCATAGTTTTTAAATAAATAAGTATGTATGTACAAACTTCATGATGTTTAGACCTCAGAGCTAGAATAATTATTACACTTAAAGACAAACCTCACGCAAGCCAAAACACACGAGATAATGAACGTGCTTTCTTCTCCTGGTCATCTGACCCCATCTGATGGTCATTTTGCTTTTGAAGTCTTGCCTCGCTGATTTTAGCCTTAACAATGGGCAGATTTTATGGGAATGTATGAGAGTTAGTGCATGTGGTCAGATTTGAAAGCTCGACAGCATTTATTTGGATTCTTCTTGGGTACATTCCGGAAAGAGGGGTCGGGAAATCCTACATTCGATCTTGAATCTCGAACTGTGACTTTCACAGCAGCTTGGATGAGCCAGCAGGAGCAGATGTTTTATTTAGTCTTTTAATAACAGCTGATTTGGGATATTATTTTTACAATTCCTGCATTTACATACTGATTTCATATAACAAACATAGGTCCAGCACAGAGGTCAGTATAAGCTAACATGCTTCATTTTCTTGTGTTTCCACAACTTTGTTTTGTTTTCAGTCTAATCTTGGGTTCTGCTTCATCACTGTTTAGATACTGAGCTATTGATCCATCTCTCTCTAGCCTAATTGTTCTGAACTGGTGTCACTTGTACTTGGCCCATTCATCTTATTTGAGAAGTGATTTCTGGTCTTGGGTTCTCATGACAAAGAGCAGCTAATGTCAGCATTTTGGACTTAAATATAAAGTTCACACGACACATTTTTAGTTACAGGACGCTCTGTTCCACTTTCCTTAAATTGCCCCTGCTTTCTATACTGTAGGTGAAATGAATCATTAATAGAACCTGGCAGCTTGAGCTTCCTTCCCTTCAAACATCTCCTTACACACACACACACACACACACACATACACACACAAACCTTTTACTCACAAACACAGGAAAAGGGTCGAGAAATCCAAAAGTAAACCGCTTATGCAACATGATTTATGTTCCCCGATAGATGTTGCCAAAAAAGCAGCTCTGCCTTATAACCCATTGAACACACCTGATCCAAATCATGAGTTGAATCCTGTCTGTACTGTAGGGATTTGGATATTTAACCCATCAAATAAAAAGGTTTGTTAACAAGCGAATAAAAGTTGAAGAAAAGCACACCGGCAAGAAACGAGTTATTACAGTTCCTGCCAAGTAGGTAAATACAATAAAGTAAAAAAAAAAAAAAAAAATCATTCTTAATCAGGTTCAAACACACTACTAAATGAATACTGGAAGTATTTCCTTCCACTGTGCAGTTTAAACAAGTAAAGCTTTCAAATCAGTCTTCCCCAGCTTTTGAATTAAAGCCAGGACGTGGCAGCCTGAAGCTTTGTGCTAATGAGCGGCTGCTAGTAAACAGGTCAAGTTTCAGGTTTTAAAACAAGCAGTGCACTTGGAGCTTGACTATGACTTCTGAAACTAATTTTATATATATATATATATATATATAAAATCAGAGGAAGCGACTTATCCCATGGGACGGCTGGTGCAGAGCCAAATGTTAATCTTCATTCACAACTCCATGCATTTTAAATTCCACTGCAATGCTAATGAGCTCTTTTGATTGACCCGACAATAAATTCATTGCTTTTTGACAGATCTAAGCTGATGTTCCGCTGATTTGTTTAACTTTTTAGATTGTGGTGCTGTGCCTTCACAGCCCAAAAGTTATTACACCTAGTAGTCTAAATGGGAACAGCAATTATGTGCTAATGGAGGGCCATTGGGGCACGAATCAGGCTGCCCCATGCTTGCTCTATGAACATTTCCAGTGGAAAAGGAGCAGTTAATGACCCATCTGCCACGGTTGCATTTTAACACCAAATTGGGCTAGTATTAAAATACTCCAAGGCCACCAAGATCTTGCAACTAATCAGAATTAAAGTCTAATACATTTCTCTTAAACAAAGGCAAAGTTTAAGTGCAGACCGCGTGTTTATGGTGTACAGAACCATTCCTATTCTATGTAAGAGATATATATTACAAATACTGGGCGAGGGAAAGAGGGATTAATGGAGTGAATTACATCCAAAATGTCAGAAACTGCACCTTGTTTCCTGTGCACTGGGGTAGAGAAATAGGTCAAATGGGAAACAAATCAGCTGTATCGAATACAAAAAGGTACTCAAATCTACATCTATAACCGAACAAGATAAGCTGCTAGACTGCGTGCTGAACGAGTATGTCGTCGACGCTCACACGCCTATTCCAGGCTTACTCTGAAATAAGTGTACAGCACGTCACATGTAAAAGCCCCTTGACTTCATCTGGTTTGTTTGAGCCACTTCTGTATACAAGAAAGCATAAAAATGATTATCTGAATACAACGTTTCAAAGTACATAACTATGTGGCATGTTTGAAGTGATCACGTTTATGAGAATAGATTCATTAATATTAATTAAAAATTGACAGGACACTAAATATGAAACCAAACATGACAATAAGCATAAGCTGAAGTTTTTATTTTATTGCATTTAAAACACGGATCGGATGCTTACATAAACACACGTATTTACAATATAAAACACTGCGACTGAACACGAACTGCAGCACATCTTGAGCGTTTATAAGGCAAAGTTCTGGTAATAAAATAAATGTATTATTTGTTATATTTTAAAGCCATTCAAGTACAGTGCAAGACTAACATTTTCACTCGAATTCAAATCAGTAAGCAGCAAGAAGTGCATCAGAAAACATGGCAAAGTCGTTCATTTATCTCCTCAAATTCATACAGGAACTATTGGCGTAGCTAGAACGCTCGCTCAGAGACTACCGTTCCGGTTTAAATACTCGTTAAAAGCCGTCTTTCCAATTTGTATTCCTGCTCTTGTGTATTTTTGTTTTACTCCTGGATCTTCAGTTCATCAGATACTAACAGAAGTATTAAGGAACTATTGCACAGTCCTAAGTTTGAGCTTATTTAGTCATCTTCTTACATGAAACCAGACAGCAGGCAGAATCTCATCATGATGCCAAGTTGCTGAGGAAACCACGAGAAAAGGGATTTCGCTGTGCGTGTAGCTCGCCGCTGATCCGCAGTCTCGATACAGCTTGTTCCCTGATCACAGAAACATCGACGCGGACATGCAAACCTGATTTGCTCACAAGGTTACGGCATTAAGGAAAACTCCAGCACTGATCAATATTTTGCAAACACTGATTAGCATACTCCATAGCTACTGACGCGGCTCGGTTACAAATAAGGATTTGTGATAAGCGTACATACAGAAGAATCTAATATTTAAACAGGGGTGGGAAAAGTACTGAGAAATTATACTCTCAGTGAAACGATCGATAATGTGTCAAAATCTTACCAAAAAAATGTACCAAGTTGAAAGCCAGAAAGTTGCTGCTTTTAAACGTACTCGAGTATTTAAAAGCAACTAACGATTTCCTATGAGCTCGTCATGCACATTATCGGTCCCTCCAGGATTTTGCGCTCACGGAAATGAATGCAAAAATCCGCAATATTCGCACAAGCTTGCAATTTTTTCCCCAAAGTTACCGCAAATATCCCACGGATCTGGGCCAACACGCATGGTGTGAGGTCATCAGCCCATTTGATTTCTATACAGCATACTGTTGACGGCTGGATGAGAGTAGTGAACTTCGAGATTTGTAACTTTGAAGTACTTTGAAGATCTGATTAAACAAAAGGAGTAAAAAGTAAGTTGTTTTTCCCCCTTCTTCTTCTTGGAAATGTAATTAAGTAAGAGAACAAGTATTTAACTTTCATAACGTTCAAGTAAAGTATAAAAGACCTCAAAATAACACTCAAGTATGGAAAAGTACAATTACTCTAGTATTTTCCATCCCTGGATATAATTAATTACATTGCATAACAACTAGAACAGACATCACTGGAAAATAAACCATTTCTCTGAGTAGTGTAGGACACCGAAATATTGTTATTGCTGGTTAAAGAGCCAAAGGACAAACGCCGTCAACACGAGCATATCCAAATTGACATACAAGCTAATCACTGATTGAAGGTGAAAATGTGCATATTGCTATTATTATTATTGCTACATTAACAGTATCACAGCCTCATGCATCATATTTATGCTAACATCTGTTTGAAATAATGCACCTGTGATGAATATTATTGCTATATAGAATATCAGTGATATGTTTTAGTTTCATGCATACCCCCAATTCTTATTGAGAAGAATCTCATCCTCTTGTCCAGTCACTGCAAAATAGCGGTTTTCGCACTCCTCCCAGCGCCGAATCTTTCCCTCCTCTACCAAGATAAACTTCCACTCAACCTCGCTGTTCAATGGGAGACCGATTGTGCAGAACCAGAACCCATTCTCAACACTCCTCAGAGGAACAAAGCTCTCCCAGGACCCCAGCTCCAGGTGGTTCCCAGTTACAGCCAGAATCTGGTTTGGGGAGTGCGTGATGTAATGCACTCTGAAGCTGACTTGTACAAGCTGGGGCATTGGCAACACCATTCCTACTTTCTTATTCAAAAGATCCCCTTCATTATTAGCCACACCGGTAGTGGTGTCCTGTGGGACATCGGTCTTGTCTCGGTGTGACATCATCTCTTCGGCAGGAAGTCCAAACCTGGTGGTAGCTGGAACCGGAGAATGAGAAACGTCGAGCTTGAATCCGTAACCAGTCTTACTTGGAGTCGGAGTTAGCCAGGGCAGATCTCTGGTGTCTGGTGGTCCAGTGCTAAGCCACTCATTGCTGTCCATAATAGCCTCCATAATGCTGATCTCATTCTTCTTCTGGATCACGTCTGCTGGTGTGACCTCTGTTCTATCTTGGATCGCTTCCTTGAGTTGCAGAGGTGCTAATGAATCCCTCTGCAAACCAGGCACGGTAAAGCCCAGGTAGTTCTGCGGTGGATTGGTGAGAATATCGTCTAACGTGGTGCTCAGATGCTGATGAGTGGCCAAATGGTCATCAATGTTACCCACTGTTGTCTGCAAGCTATTGAGGCGGTCACCGAAGTCGTGACAACTTTTGACATCTTTCTCAGGCTTGACTTTCTCTGACGCCAAATTACTCAAGAGATCAGTGTGTTCGTCATAGCAGTAAGAGTCAATGTCATTCATCTGAGGAATACTCCTCTCAAACGCTTTGGTTGCAACCTCAGTGTCTTCCATCTTTGTCTTTTTTTGCAGAGCATCTGAACTTGTACAATCAGAAGAAAAAATATCCAACACAGAGTTAGTTACAATTATCTCCTCCTCATTAGGCTTGATTGAAATTTCTTGAGACAAGAGCGTGTTGTCTAACAGATCTTCCACAGACTGGGACTTTTCAACAGGGAGATTTTCAGCTTCCAAAATCTCCTGGGCGCTCTCTGTTTCAGATGCCTCATCCACATCTCCATGCGCTTCCATCTCAGACTCGTCATCGCAGGTGTTTTCCTTTACACTATTCTCAGGCTTGTCTTCAGAGGGTCTGCTTCCATTATCCTGATAATCAAACAAATCTGACTGCACACTAGAACTCTGAACAGGATCACAGCCATCATGTGTGCATTTCATATGATCCTTGCCAGTTCCAGTGGTGTCACCAACATCGGAACCAGTTACAGGTTCAGCAGAAGGTTCTTTCACATTCTCATGGGCGGGTTTTTTCAGGTTTTCCACCAGAAGGTCTGAAGGTGTTCGTGTTTGGTTTTCAGGAGACAGGATAACCGTTTCATGGGAATCAACATCCCAGTCTTCAGCGCCTCCATCGTCACTTCCTTGGGGGGGGAAGCAAAGACAGACACATGACCTTTCACAGTGTATAATTATGAGGTGACACAGCCTCATTATTCACCACCATAAGAGAATGTCCGGCTCTTATAAACACGATTGTCAAATATTAAACAACATGCCAAGTAACAACACTTTTTGCCTGGTGACTTTCCAATGATTTGTGAACTTCTCATTTGGAACATTTAATTAGATTGTGCTGTACAGAGGGTTGCATGACCTCCTCATAGCACCAGAGTCCTCTCTGTTTAGAGCTGTGGTCAACAACCCTCTACCTTGAGATCAGCCTTCCTGCAGGTCTCATTTCCAAACAAAATTCTCTTGTTTGGAGCTAAAGTCTTCAGGAAGGTAGACCTCCAGGCACAGGGTTGGTGAGCACTAGTTTAGAGTTTCTGTGCATATTCATTCTTAGTCTGCTTTTAGGGTTTCCTCCACACAGTAGGTGCGATGGTTACACTTAATCGTCCCTCAGCGTGCTAACGTATGTATGCAAGGTTAGACAGGATAGCCTCTGATTATGTCAAAGATTCTCTTGATTTTAACTTTTTTTTTAAAAATCATTATTATTATAAAACAAACATTCTTATACTGATAGTATTCGTAAATTATGGAGCACATGTGAATAAATTAAAACAAAAATGTAAGACCCCAGCTCAAATCAATAAGAAAACTAGTGATCAAGGGGCTTGAGTTTGTTTTGAGGTTAAATCCTGGCGGTTAGATGATCACGTGACTGACCCTCACCTGCAAGGGTGGGTCACATGGTCAGCCTCTTAGGTCATCCGGGAAAACCTTTCATTTACTCCCGTTTAATTAATTCTCTGTTTCCGGTCTAGGTCGGATGTTTGGACAATGACTAAACATGAAACTGTAATAATGATAATAATAATGCGAGAAACTGACAATATTAAGGCATGCTCAACAGGTACACAACTTAAAAAAAATGATAGGCGAAAACATTTTAAGACTCCGACGATTTTCATTAGTGACGTCTATTTTATTCGGGGACATTTTCACAGCTTTATCCGCCATTTACGGTTCGTCCCTCAGCACGTGAAGCGCACACACGGTGGCGTTTCTTCAGGAGCCAGCACTACATCCCAATTTCTCTTCGCATTAACCCCAGTTTCCTCCATGTTACCTGTTGACTTGCTCCAGTCTTCATCTCCTCCTCCCGCTGCTTCCTTTTCCGTTTCGCCCGTGTTCTCTTCGCGGCCCCTTTCCCTCCGTCGACCTTTAACGGCTCGGTAAATGAGAAACGCGCCCCACACCGACAGCGAGGCGACAATAATCACCAGTAATACGGTCGCGGTCTCGTAGCCCCCGATAACCCCGAAACGGCGGCTCATATCGGCAGCCGTGGCTTCTTTCCACGCGCACTGTTACAGTGCTGAGCTCGCGCTGCAGCGCAGATTAAAACAAATCCGTGTCGCAGTCAGCTGCGCTCTCTGCCAATGGGCTTCGAGCTCTCCCTCCCTCTCTACCCCCTCTCTCTCTCTCTCTCTCTCTCAATCTCGGTCTCGCTCTCAGTCCCTCCCCCCCTCCTCTCTCTCTCTCTCTCTCTCTCTCTCTCTCAATCTCGGTCTCGCTCTCAGTCCCTCCCCCCCCTCCTCTCTCTCTCTCTC